>JZKD02S1706498.1:701070-713384 GCA_000966675.3 Picea glauca
GTATCCCCAAAAATACTAACCCTATAGGTACTAGAGGACGTGGAGGAAGGAACCCTACACTGGGAAGGCCAACCTTTGTTGATGAGATTATAGCCAGAGAAATTTCTTCTTTAGGATCTATCTTTCACCCTTCAAATACTCCAAGAAGACATATTCCTCAATCATCAGAATCACCCCATTTTGAGACATCATTTTTATCAGGGGCTGAAGCTGAAGATTTGTCACCAACAAATCAACAAGCAACACTGGAGAATATTGAAGATCAAGGAAATGTAGTGCGGAATAGGGAAAATCCAGAAGAAGCGGTTTATCAGATCAATGAACAGATAGTCACTAAAGAAGAGTGGGACGTTGTCCATATTGAGTGGAGAGAAAGAGCACATATGGAAAATCAAGGGGACAATGAAGAAGAGTTCCACCATGAGATTCCACCAAACAAAGAAGATTAGGAAAATGATGAAAATACAATCTCTACCCTGGTCTTTCCTATTTCTGATATTCCCACACGAGGGATAGCTCCTATGAAAAACATACCTCTCTCAGCTCTACCAAATTTCCATGGATTATCTACAGAGGATCCATATGAGTTTCTTTTTGAATTTGATATTCTTTTCAGAAGCTATGACTACACTACCACTGTGCATAAGCTTAAATTTTTTCCATCTACATTGAAGGGTAATGCGTTAAGATGGTTCATGAGCCTTGGAGGAGAGAATATTTCAACATGGGGACAAATGAGGTAACTTTTCCTGAACATGTACCAAGACTACTGCCAAACAAGGGAACGAAGAGAGGAATTGTTCAAAATGTCTCAAAAGGAGGACGAGACCCTTGAAGATTTTGTGGAGCGACTCCAGTATAATCTACAGAGGTCTGGACATCCGGATGTAAGTAAGGACATTCTGAAAACTATTTTGCTAAAAGGAGTTAGAGATGATTGTTTAGATATGATGAATATGCTTGGCAAGGGAGATATATCTAAGGAATCCCATGATGACATTGTAAATCTCTGTAAAATATGCTCTCGAGGATCTACAAGGAATAAGTCAACTACCAGGGATACCACTTTTTCAAGGGTACAAAAATCAGCCAATGGAGGGGAAACCAGAGAAAAAATAGGTAATCTGTTAGAATATTTCAAAACAGAGATGATTAATTATTTTTCTTCACAAATTGATACTTTGTAGATTAAACAGAAACAAGTAGAAGCAGAAAAGGCATTGTCCATTTTCTGTCCGAAGTGTAGAGACAAACATCCAAAAAGGGAGTTCCCACTGAACAGTGTTCAAGTATGTCTTATCTGTGAATTGGATCATCCCACTGACAAATGTCCCTCTTTACCAGGTGTGAAAGAATCAATGAAGGCGACTAATGAGGAAGCATAGGTTGCATATCTAATTACACAGAGGAGATAATGGTAGCCATGAGGTCAAGGTACAAACTCTCAATTCTCTCCTACAACACTTAATTATTGGAATAATATGAAAAATCATCTTCAATATGGCGAGATGAATGCCCCCCCTTTGAATCATATGCCACCTCCTTATCAGGATTCCAATGCATGGTTACCTATGCCCCAACAACAGAATCACCTTGGGAAATGGAACCCATATTGGAGAATCCCTCAACAACAACTTATTTATCAAAACCATCACCAACCGAACCCCTATCAACAACAGTTCCAACCTTAGTACCAGTAGCAACAACTGCAATTACCTCCCAATGCCCCACGGAACAATCCTCCCTTGCGACCTCAAATGCCTGTGAAACCTAACCCAAATCCAAATAATAAGGCCGTTCAAAATATTGATATACATAATGTGCTAGCTCTATCTATTACTCCTATGCCTTGTGATGAGATAAGATTGAGATCAGGGAGAACAGTCAAGCCAATAATTGAAGATGCTACATCTTCATAATTAGACAAGGAATTAGGGGAAAAACCATTTGCTGATACAGAAGAAATTGACCAACCGATCATAGAATTAGCATATCCCCCATTCTCTGAAAGACTAGAAATTACCAAAACTGTGGAATTACCATCCTTCAATATCTTAGGAGAATTGCATAATTTGCATGTAAACATTCCATTATTGCAAGCGATTAGGGATGTCCCTATTTATGCGAAAACTGTGAGAGACCTCTACATCAAAAGGCCTGGAAAGAAACCTAGGGACCCCCTCACAGTACACATAGTGGGAGAATTGTCTGAACTGATGTTAGGCAAAACCCCACCTATTAAATATGGTGATCCAGGAAACCCTACAGTTACTGTCAAGATTGGGAAGACATTTATTTCCCATGTGTTGGTTGATTTAGGGGCATCAATTAACATTATGCCAATAGAGATTACACAATTTTTGCAACTCAGAACGCAATTCCAACCTACTCCTACTATCTTATAATTAGATGATCGTTCTACCATCCGACCAAAAGGAGTAATTGATCATCTAGTTATTTCAGTTGACTCATGGGAGTATCCTGTTGATTTTGTTGTATTGCAACCCAAAACCTATCTGGGAGGCCACCCTCTAATTCTAGGAAGACCTTGGTTAGCTACAGTCTATTCTTTCATTGGATGCATATCTGGTTCAATGACCATCTCTGATGGTTATGACACCAAGAAACATACCCTTTATCCTCATGCTACACCTAGTGTGGAACCCAAAAATTCTTTATGGATGGACATTGAGGATGAAAGCGCTTTGTTTTTGTTAACCATAGGAAAATCCTTGAGTTTAAAAGATGATACAGAGGATGAGTTAATCAATTGATTTATCTATGACCCCTCTGCTCTTACACAGAACACGCACCACCTATTAAGTAGAATCTTCGTCACTATCCCCCAGGAAGGAATGATCCCAGACTTGTTTTCTGAAACTGTTGTAAATCAAATTAATTTAGCTAAAACAAAAAATGTTGTAACAACAAACACTGAAATATTCATTACTAAAACAACTGAATTATTTCATAAATTCAATTCTAAGAGAATCGTTGTAGAAATCGAACCTGGAAAGACCCTGAACATCAATCCCAATTTATCTTCTGCTGAAACTCGTCGTTTGATGAAGTTATTACTTGACCATAAGGAATCATTTGCCTGGGATTATATGGATATGAAATGGATTTCCTTTGACCTATGCATCCATCATATATACATCAAGGAAGAATGTCAACCCATTTTCCAACCCCAAAGGAGGATGAACCCTAATCTTAAAGAGATCGTTAAGGAAGAACTATAGAAACTTCTAAATGTTGGCTTCATATACCCTATATAAAATAGTGAGTGGGTTTCATCATTGGTTATCGTACCTAAAAATAATGGTAAGTGGAGAGTGTGTGTAGACTATAGAGCCCTGAATAAGGCCACGCAGAAGGATCATTTCCCTCTGCCATTTATTGATCAGGTTCTACACAACCTATCTGGGAAAAAGTTTTTATCTTTCCTAGATGGCTTTAGTGGCTATAACCAGATAAAAATTGCTCCACAAGACCAGGATAAGACGACCTTTACCAGCCCTTGGGGTACGTTTGCCTACAAGGTTCTCCCATTTGTCTTGTGTAATGCACCAACCACTTTCCAAAGAGTTGTGATTGGTATTTTCTCTGATATGGTGAATGCCTGTATGGAAATATTCATGGATGATTTTACACCTTATGGTACTGATTTTGATGAAGCTTTGACTAATTTGGAAAAAGTCCTCAAAAGATGTATACAGTCTCATATTTATCTAAGTACAGAAAAATGTCATATGATGATGAGCGAAGGTGTGGTGCTCGAACACTTCATTTCTTATGCAGGAATTCAGGTAGACCCAACCAAAATCCAGGTAATTTTGGACATTCCATCCCCATCAACTCAGAAAGAGGTAAGAAGGTTTTTAGGGCATGTTGGATATTACAGGAGATTCATCAAAAAAAAATCTAAACTTGTATCTCACTTATTTTTCCTATTAACAAAAGATGTTGACTTTCGTTGGATTGACAATTGTGAACTGTCTTTTGTAGATCTGAAACATAAATTGTCCACAGCTCCCATTTTGAGAGGGCCCAATTGGGCTCTGCCTTTTCACATTTCTTTAGATGCCTCAGACACTACAATTGGTTCAGTGCTTGGGAAATAGGAGGATAAGGATCCCTATGTTATCTACTATATCAACAAAAACATGGCTCCTACAGAGTTAAATTATATAGTTACTGAAAGAGAATTCTTGGCAGTAGTTTATGTGATCAATAAATTCAGGCATTACATCACTGGTTATCCTACTTTTATTCAAACTAATCATACACCAATTAAATATATGATGAATAAACCTATTACTAATTCCAGAGTAACAAGATGGTTGTTATTACTTCAACAATTTGACATCACTATAGTAGATAGACTAGGGAAAGAAAATGTGGTTGTTGATTTTCTCTCAAGACTGCATATAAATGACGATTCACCAGTAGATGATTCCTTTCCATATGAACATTTCTTTGCATTATCTGCTCACTCTCCTTGGTATGCAGACATTGCTAATTATTTGGTTGCAGGGAAGGTACCTCCACATCTATCTCCAAGAGAAAGAAGGAATATCATTTAGAAGAGTGATCGGTATAGTTGGATAGATGGATACCTTTTCTACACAGGCCTGGATCAAGAAATCAGGAGATGTGTGAGGGATGATGAAATTTATAATCTTCTTAAACATTTCCATGATGGCCCTTGTGGAGGTCATTTTACTGATAAAAGGACTGGGCATAAAATTTTGAGGATGGGCTATTTCTGGCCCACAATATTTCAAGATGCGAAGAAATATGTCCAAGCCTATGAAAATTGTCAATGCATGGGTCAGCCACATCATAGGGATGAGATGCCTCTTCATCCTCAAGTAGTGTTAGAGCCTTTTGAGAGATGGGCCATGGATTTTATAGGGCCCATTAACCCACCTTCAAATTAGAAAGTCTATATATTGGTCTGTACAAATTACATGACCAAGTGGGTAGAGGCAAAAGCACTCATCCGGGCCTCAGAAGAAGTTGTCTTAGAATTCTTGTTTGAAGGTATGTTTGTTAGGTTTGGAGTTCCCAGAGAATTAGTAACTGATGGGGGAACACCTCTCACATCACATAAGTTTTAAGCCCTCCTTAATAAATATCATGTTCTGCATAGAACAAATTCTCCATACCATCCTCAAGGTAATGGCTAGGTATAAAGTACTAACAAAGTCATAGAAGTTATTATTACTAAGACAGTGAGGGGGATTGGTCTGAAAAATTGCATGAAGCTCTATGGGCTTATCGAACTACCTGGAGGAACACAACTGGTTTTTCTCCTTACGAGCTGGTATATGGAAAGAGCCATGTTTTTCCCATTAAATTCGAAATCCAAACCCTCATAACTGCATCAGTAGTCAACCTCGACTTGACTATGGCACAGAAGGCCAGACTGCAATAGCTCAACGAGCTAGATGAGAAGTGTTTAGATGCTATTCATCAAACCACAGTGATTCAACAACATAGAATAAAATGGCATGATCGAGTCATCAAGAAGAAATTGTTCAAAAATGGAGATTGGGCTCTGTTGTATGATTCACTCTTTAAAGAATTCCAGGGCAAGCTATGCACACGATGGTTAGGACCTTATGAGGTGGACACTGTTTTCCTCAACGGGACAGTTAGGTTGATCACTATTGATGGATCCAATATACAGTTGCATGCAAATGGTCATCGCCGCCTGTATCAGCGTCCACTTTCCAAGACATAATTTACATCCAGATGTGCAGCCGATACAGGTTATCAATTTTTGAAGGAAAAGGAGCTTGCTCCTTCTCCTACTATTCCTTAGAATTTTTCGCTTTTTCAATAAAACATTGTATATAAATAAACTTTGTGAAACTGATTTTTTTTTCTATTCTCTTTTTTTTTTTTAATTTCATGCTTCGTTAATAAATTTTAGCCTAGGAAGGTATCAGGCAGTTGCTTGTGTGCAGATAAATTGAAGAACATCAAGATAGATTGTAGGAGAAGAACCAAAGGATTAGTTTCTGGAAATTGAAAAAATTCCAAAAAACTAAGTGATTATGTGTTCGAAGAGGTTACATGTTGTTACACCATGTGCTATTACAATGTTTTCTGACCACATGACCATGTCCCGTTACAACATTTTCTGACCACATGACCATATGCCAACCGCATTCCCAACTCTTTTGCCTTGCATGTTGTTACACTCTTTTATGACAAATTGGCCAATTTACATACTGCTACACCTAATTCCACCTTCCCGACCAAAATATCTACTGATACACATACTGCTATTATCCCTTTTGGCTATTTTCTATGCTACTTCACCCACCTTCTTTAGCATTTCTTCCATTTCTACATATGGCAACATTGTTGTTTTGTCCAAATTTCCGCCATTTTTCAAAAATACTTTATGCTCTCTCTGTCCCAACAAGAGTCGCTTCATCATTACTTAAACTCCACATCCACAACTTTCCAACTGTTCAACCACAGAAATACTCCACTTATGCTCCACTTGTCATATCATCATTTCTCACATTCCAGATCCATCTCTCATTATTACAACTATTCCACGCAGATCAAATGGCGGTTGGATAGTGCAGTTACTCCAACAGATAAGTTCGGGCGGTAAGATATAAGGTACACTACTAATCTTATGTGTCTAAGTGATGTAGATATGAAATCACGCTTTGATTCCTACCTTTCGGTTGTCCTAAATTCATTAAACCATGAGCCAATCAGATTAGTTGGGCGGGGGGGCGGGGGGGAACGAAAAATCCATGTTAACCTAACAGAAAAATCCCCTTTTATATTTCACCATTTCCACCTTTCAACCACGCTTATTTTCACTGTGACATTGTGCTCTTCATGCAAATGCACGTTCGACCTTGCTCTGTCTCTAGTTAAGGTGTCAGTTTCTCCTCCTAATTCACTGTGGAATACAAACAAAACTTCATGGGAGGAACGCACGTGAGATATGAACCAGAAAATCTGGACGCATTGCTGTTGCGCCCAGATGTTTATCAAATATTTCTACAGGCTGGCTGGATTTCTTATTTTAAGAAGTTGCAGGGGTTTAATGAAGCAGAAGTCTTAGGGTTCAGTCAGAATCTCGCAGACGACTATTCCATGGTGCATGGAGTGCAGATTCCAGTAACAGAAGAGAACATATCCACTGTGACATGGTTTCCAACCACAAGAGCACAATGGTTTAATAGGAAAGCACATCTTCTTTATGCATAGAGGGGTTTTCTCATGGGAAATGAGTGAGTACAGATGAAAGGTCGGGGTGTAGATGTGAGTCCCCTACCAGATCCATGGAGGAAGGTATCAGAATTCATCAAAAGGTACATTACATGTGAAGGGAGATACCAAGTTGTTTATTTTTATGATTTTGTTCTATTGTCACATTTGCGACATCAGAAGTTAATAAACATTCCCTATTACTTTCTTCATTTCTTGCATAATATGGCTCACGTTTTCAAGAAATCCAACCACCCCATGAATTGTCTTTCCAATCACAAACTCATAAGATTATTGATTCATAGAGGAATGGGAATCCCTAATGACCCATTACTTGATGTGCCTGTGCCAACTCCTATGCCTACTATAATAGCCAACCCCGAATAGCCAATTCATGTGCCTGTTGTTATAGCCAAACCAGAACATTCAAACCCTGTGCTCTCAACTGCAACAACAATGAACACCCCAACTATAATTGCCCATAAGTCAACTCCAAATACCAAATGCAAAATCATAAGCACCTCCCACACCACTCGGAAACACCTTGACAATATTGAACCAGAATAGTTGAACCCTATTCCTTCAGTTGTGATTGAGCTAACAGTTGACAACACAATCCCTAGACCAAGTAATGAGCCGCAGGCCTCTACTGCAACAACATTTGTTCAATAACTCTCTCTAACCCCTAATTCTAAGAAAAGGAAAACCCTTCCTTCTGTCTTTACACCACCCAGGACAAGAACTAGGTCAGAGCGACCCACTGCAACAGTAGATCTAGCCTCCACTATAATCCCAAGTACCTCGACTTCTTATCCTGTGGCACCAAAAACAACTCAAAACCCTCATGTTGTTGTAACTACAGTTCCATCACCTACTGTATCCACCAATGACTCAATTCCAAACACCAAACGCCAATCTAGATGAAAATCTCATAGGGGAATAGACAACATCAATCCTCATCGTGCTGCAACAATAGTTCAAACCCCTACTGTCACTGCTACTAACTCATCTCAGAAAATAAAATGGCATCCTACAAGAAAATATAAGAGAGGCATCAACAGGGTTATACCAAATGCTTCCATAGAGTGTCCTGATTTTCCTCATACTCAAACCTTACAGGAATTTATGGAGGTATGTATTCCAGGTTTCACCTTGTGCGAGGAATTTCAAGCAACCATTTTATCATTACAAGAGGAATGTACATGAGTAACAGCAGAATCATCGGCTGTGCTTGATGATTATGTTCATCACTCGATGAGTGACGAAGTATAGATTATATCAGACCCTAACATCCTAGAATTTCCTCGTATGATTGCTGAAGAACACCCTCCTTGTGAGATTGTTGAAGAACACCCTCCTTCTCATAAAGCAACAAAAAAGAAATATGTTTTTTTTGTCTCTACCTTACCTAGGAGGGGAACTCAGTCAATGAGGTCTATTAAAGAATCAGTTGGTTGGAAAGATATGGAACAGGCAATACCTATTCTTCGTCCATTATCCTCCATTATTAAAGAGATTGCCACACAAGAACCAATCCCCTCAAATAACATGGTTGTTACACAAGAAATAACTGTCGAGGATGACATTGTTCCACAAGATACAACCATCCCAAACTTAGTTGTTACACAAGAATCAGCTACCCAGAGAAAGACTATTCCACAAGAACTAGTCAGGACATAATCAACTATTCCAAAGTAACTAATCATCGGTGTATATGCCACAACAAAACCAGTTACACAAAACAATGAATATGTGCCACTTGCTCAAATTGAGAAGAAGATCAAGGATACAGAAAATTCCAGGATTACTGAACTATTGAAGGAAAATGATAGCCTCAAAGCAGAGTTGGCTTCCTTAAAGGAAGAATTGCAGGTTGCTCGTCAAAAGAATCCAAAGGGGATAGCCTTAGACATATTATCACTCACAAAAGTTGTTATGGACCAAAATCAAGAGCTCATGTGCTTTGAATATGGTAATATCTATTTTTAGGCGGGGTATAAAGTAGTAAAAGTACCAGTCATTAGTCAGCCTGAAGAACCAGTCAATCTCTCAGTCAAGACAGAATATGACCTTACTGTTCCACAAGAACCAGTAAGGCAAAAGAACTCTCAACGTAATAGAGTAGTTGTTGGTTCACCAGCAGCTCAAACAAAAGAACCTTTGTTACACACTTAAATAATTATGTTCTAGAAGACAAGGCAAGCAGGACAAATTTTTGAGATACCAGATATTGGGGGGTACACACAGTTTTCCATACTGATACTTACCGATTTGTCTTAACAGTTTACATGGGAGGAGTCATCTCCCTAACTCAGATTCAGTGTAAGGCTTGAAAGTGTTTTGCATGAGCACATGCAATGTCTTCAGTTGGGGGGCATGTTAGGACCTAGAAATGTCCCTTTTTCACTATATCTTTTACCCTTTCAACCTTATCATTTCTATGCTAAATGCCTACGTTAATGCTACCAAGACCCTTTTTCCCAAAGTATGAGTCATTAATATTGATTTGATATTCTTATTCAGTTAACACATTTGATTGGTAGTATTTCTCATATTTTACCCAAAATTGTGCAACTAATGATCAAAATGTGTAGAACAACCAAGCCTTGAAGAAAGATCATTGTTGTTACACCAATTGTTACAATTGTGCGCTAATCTTGCATGATGTTACATGACAATGCACCTTTTCTGGAAGCTTCCATGCTTACTGCAACAGACGCCCACTGATCCTGGAAGTTGTCACACCGAATGAAACAGATGTGCACCAATCCTAAAAGATGTTACACTCACTGCAATAGATGGCCACCGATCCTGAAAGCCAAATCCTGAAGAATGATCCTATGTTGTTACACGTTTTGGCTCATGCTGATTCTTTCTCCAGATTTGGTGAATATGACAAATCTCTTGTATCTTACGAACAGCTTGAGAATCTGGGATTCTCAAGGCTATTTTGAGTCCATTTTGAACTAAATGACTCCGTCTTTAAATAGTGGATATTTTGTAATCATTGATACCGAAATATAGTTGTGGAACAGAGAGTGAAGAAAGAACATATTGTATATGAACCCTTTTTCAAATCAGTAAAGAAGTGAATTGAGTTTCTTTAACCTACTGTAGCCTATTTTTGAGTGGATTCAGTGAGAAGGAAAGGGCCCACCTTCCTCACAGACTCCCCTCTGTTTTGATATTTTGAGTCTTAGCTTAGTTACTCTGATTTGTGTTATTAATCTGTTAAGCATTCTTAAGAGTACAATTGATGTTACAGTTCAGTCCCTTCCTGTCAAATGTGCATCGGTGTGTCTCATGAGAATTAGAATTCAAGTGTTGTATACTGCTGGAGAATCGTATTTCTTCACTAGGTAAAACTATGCTTTCAAGTAAAAGTAATTAGAAGTGTGAATTTCCTTCCTACAATTAAAGTAGATTTCTTCTTGGCAATTAGCACGGAATTCCCTTCTGCAAGAATAAAATAGAAAATTAGAATAAAAAAGATAATACATGATTCTTATACACTCATCAATTTAGATCCCAATTCTACAATAGTAGATTAGAACTCCAGCTGTATTGGAAACTTGTGTTAATGTTTAGTTTTAAAAACTTTGTTTCTTTCAATACTACAACTTGATTAGTGTTTTCTTTCATCAATCTAGCATAGAATGTGCACAATTATCTTGCAATAACAAAACTTCCCTGGGTTTGACAATTTATATTGAACACCTTAATTATCTATTTATTTAGATAATTAAAGTGCCCAACACATACATGCACAATTTGAAGAAATTTCAACGTTGGCCCCATTCACTTCTCACTATGTGGGGTCAGTGCATGACATTTGTGGTGGGTGAATTGAAGCTTCTACGACATCAACTTGATTTTTTAATTCAATAATCAAACCCTCCTTAAGTATTATGTGGGGACATCAAACATCCTTAAGTATTATGTGGGGACATCAAAAATCCTTAAGTATTGAAACCCTTCCATACCTTCAAAGAAACTATCTAGTATAACCATGTCAAATTTTGGTGCATACGGGAACATATTGAAAAAAATTCAACGTTGACCCCATTCACTTGTCACTGTACGATATCGGTGGAATAAACTTGTGATGGGTGTATTGGAAGGTCCATGTCAAATTTCAAGATAGTTCCGACAACGATTCTATAGAAGGGAATGATGAATGATGAAAATGAGAAGTGCATGATGAACGTTGATAGAAATGTGGATGATATCAAAGATTATGTGGGGAAATCATACATCCTTTAGTCTTGAAACCATCCCATACCATCAAGTCATGTGTCTATTCTAACCATGTCAAATTTTGATGCATATAGACACATATTGAAGAAATTTCAACGTTGACCCCATTCACTAGTGCTCACTATGCGGGGTCGGTGCATGACATGTGTGGTGGGTGAATTGAAGCTTCTGCGACATCAACTCGACTTGGTAATAAAATAATCAAACACTTATAATGGTTTCCATAGTTCTATGGTTAAGGAATCAAGACTCGTCACTTATGAATACAGTCTCCTAATGGTGTATGTATCCAAAATGGTGGCTTATAAATATCCCCTCTCAAGGGTGTGTGTAGTTGTTTAAGACCTCCTTTTGTCTCATGAGCCCAAGAAGCTTTGTTTAGGTCATATGTCCATTTTTTATACCTTTGACCATGGTCAAGACCCCAAGATCCATACCTAGTATGAAAAACCTCCTATAGGTGTTGATATCCCACTCGAAGATCAAAGATCCCTTTTATAGGGTTTACATGGAACTTTAAAGCCTTGTTCATGGATTAGATCTTTAAAATATTTATACAATACTTGATTCCATTTATTTCCTCCCCATACCATGGTTAAGACCCTAAGATGCATCCTTGCAACACAAAAATCTCCTAATGGCACATGTATCCCAAATGGAGGCCAATATCCATTTTAATGGGAATGTGTAGTGATTCAAGGACCCATTCATGGATCATGAGTCTTAAATGTTTTATTTAGTCCTTAATACCATTTATTTTCTTCCATGATCATGTTCATAGTCCTAAGACCCATATCTTGTCTCTAAAA
>JZKD02S1706499.1:37854-51735 GCA_000966675.3 Picea glauca
ATACGTCTCCCTAGCACCACCCTACCACCCTAATTTGCCAAAATAAATATTGCTCAAATCAACTTGTTCATTCTGATATAGCTTGCTTACCCTTTCTGCTGATCTACTTTGTATCTTTCACTGTTTCTGATTTGCTGCTCTACCTCACTGTCCTCTGCAGCCCATCCTTAGCTTCTTCTTCTGTGACGCAGATTCTCCTCCTCCTTTTCTCACATCCAGAGCTCTCTATCTCTCTCACTTCAACAACAACACCCAATCTCTGTCTCAGCGCATTATATTATTTTTTCTTTTTCACATGCAGAGGTTTTCCTTGCTTTTCTCAACTCCAACTGCAGTTTCCCTTTGTTTCATTCTTTCTTCTGCTTTTCGCATGCCAGCATTCTCCCTGATTTTCTGAACTGGCTCTTTGCATGCCTCCTCTACACATGCCACATCATGCAATGTTGTGTTCTTCCTGTCTTAACTGCCAGTCTAATTTTAGACTTAAAGTCCTTCCACCGTCCAGAGTGATTAGAGACACCCAACTGCCAAAATCTTCCAGACTTGTCAAAGCAGATGAAGGACTCTCGCAAAACCCTGTATTTAGCAATGTTAATATCCGTTGATTTTGCATTATATCCATTTGATGCTGGCCACAACAATCGCGTTGTAAATGGCATTATTCTTGCTTTTCTTAAACAAAAAACAATTAGTACCCCAAGGGCGTTGTGAATGGCATCATTCGAGCTTTTCTTAAACAAAAAAAATCATTGGTAACCCAAGGGCCTTCTGACTGACATCATTTGTGCGTTTCTTACCAAAAACGCTGTTGCTAGTCATGGTCGTGGCTAAGGGAGAGCCAACATGCCATAGACGTGTCCTTCTTGGTTTAAAGACGTGTGCCAATTGGATCGCCTCTATTTTCGCCATTGCTTCTTCTCTATTTCAATGGGGGCACTTGGAACGACTGGAGCATTCCTTCAAACGTTTCAAAAGGGTTTCAAGCATTTCAAAAGGGTTTATTCCCTCTTTTTGTTTTCTTGAAACATTTCAACTGGGTTTATTCCCTCCTTTTTTCTTGAATAACTCAACCTCCCTTCAACCATTTCAAAATGGTTTTACTCCCTTTTTTTCTTGAATAACCAAATGCCCTTCAAACATTTCAAATGGGTTTACTCCCCCTTTTTTTTTTGAATAACCTAATGCAAAGGGTCTCCTCTTGTATAACAATTCGCTGAGTGGAACCTAGTCTCCACATCCCCACTTGGATTCTTCTTCTGCCAGTTCTCTTGTGCGTGCTCCATAACCAACCGATTGTCATTAATGACAACCTTGACAATCTATGTCATCTCTGCTATAGCCATATTTCCAACAATATTCTCTCATCTACGAAGAATTTATAGCTCAGGTTTATTTTATTATTTTTAAGAAAGAATGTCCAAGACTTTCAGCAGCGACTAGGAAAATGATCTCAAAGGTGGGCCATTGGTATTGATGGGTGTTCTATATGCACTAAAAACACACTAAAATCCCTCAATTAAATTGTCAACCTAGGGTAAGTAAACTTAGAGTTGTAGAAAAATATATGTCAAGGTAGAAGGGCTGGTAGTAGTATAGTCTAACTAAAGAAGTGGCTATCTAAGGGATAATCTACTCAAGCAAAGACTACCAATGATCAAACTCTACTAATCAATTCAAACTATGTAACTTAAGTACTTTTGAACCAAGGATTGATGGATAGTTCTAAGAAAACAAGTGAAAACCCTACTTGAAGGAAACTAGTTCAATCATAACAATAAACAAAAGCAACTATTTAAGCATGACAATAAACAAATAGCAACAACAAACTACTTTAAATAGTCTACTTAATTCAATGAACAACTATCCTACGAAAGCAAGGAAATAAACAACTATACTTATCAAAGCAAGAATAGAAAAGTAACCAATTAACCTACTAAAGCAAGTAAACAACTAACTAACCTAAGATAACTTCTTCAGCAAATAAACTAATTAAAACTACTCAATAAGCAACTAGCCAAGACAAGTGAACTCTACTATTAATACAACTATTTCTAATTTATAAAAGGAAATCTATTTAATTGAATGAAAAAAGAACTAACAACTAACCTTTAATCTATGATAAGCCAACTGCTCTTTAATCTACCAAAGAAAAAAGACTATCTATCCTACAACAACAATAAAACTATATTTTGATCTATGAAAGCAAGAAACTATCTTTTAACCTATGAAAGCTCAAATATAGTGTTGGTGGTTGTGTGAATGTCTCTGGTGTCTTATAATATCACGATGGCACTTGACAACGAAAGATAATTCAAGAGGTATAAGATCAATATTGATTTCAATAGCAAAGTGAAAGGTGTGAATTAAACAATCCAGTGAGAACTTAGCCATTATGGAAACAACGTTAATTACCCTACATATTCATGTGATTATTACTCATGCATTAACCATCAATAGTATAACGAGATTATAATTGTACTCTATGCTATGTAAGAAAAACTCATAAGTAAATTTAATCATTAACTAAAAACTGGAATTGCAACCTAAATCTAGGAAAGAAATTGCATAAAGTGAAACTAAACTAAACCTATTTCAAAAATTTAAATTGCAAAAAAGGAAAATGCTTATAAATAGAAAKTAACATGATTCTAGCATATAAAAAGTAAACTAATGAATAAATTAATCAACAACTAGTTAAGCAAAGTCTAAATAACACTTGAATAAGAAATCTACAGATGAAAAATAAAKCTTACCCTATCCATCCACCGAAGCCTCGTTAAAGAAAACATAAACTAAAATTCTATTCTACAYTRTTTCAAACTCTATTTTGAACTTGATTTTGAAAGCATAAATAAAATACAATCTAATATTTAATTGCACACGGGGTTAGTGTATGAGTTTGTAAACTCGTTCCTACTAACKAMAAAATCAATGCATATTAACAAAAKCCTTCATACTAACCTGCAAAAGAGAACTTACACAATTAAACTATAACAACAAATTATATAACAAAGGAAAAATAACTATGCATGTACAAAAATAAGAGAAAAKACATTTAAGTTATGAAATTCGTAAACAAGATATAGRACAGTTACCAGACTACTGGTGGGCCCCCTAGCAAGTCATGGTCACTTCTCAAATGCACACCACGAACTCAGCAAATCGATTTCACCATTGAAACTTAAAAACACTGTCTTATATAATTCTGGCAAATGAAAATGGAAAAAATAGAGGAAAATCATGTTTGTCTCTAACACACTAGTTATTCTACTGCTTTACTATTGTATGACCACCATGGTGGTATTTATAAAATTTACAGACCAAGAGGTTGACCACTAGAGGGTCAAACCTCTTCCAAAAATGGAAAAATACATTAATGGTGCCCTAACTACCAAAACAGAGCGATCAAATAATCACCCAGCTTAACAACCCAAAATGAGTTGTCAAGATTTCAGTAGCTAGAGGGAGCAAGCACGAGAAAAACCCACGTTCTTGATTCGCCCATCATTGGCCACTAATACCATAACAACCAAATCACCCATCATTTTTGTGCAGGACAGAGTGTTGGATGGAGTGTCGGACCCGGTACCGGACTGAGTATCGGATGGAGTGCCAGACTGAGTGCCGAAAGCAGAAACATGATGCAATTTTTCCCTATAACACCAGAAAATGTGAATTAGATCCTTGGAAACATAAAAATGTAATGAATTATAATCGATATCAACATAAAACATGAATTATACATACCTGGTGTGGATCATAGTGTTTTGGCATAAAAATTATCCAAAAAGATTCTCCTAAAAATGAAAAACACATATGTACATTTGGCAAAAGTATCTAATTATTTTCATAAAATTGATCATATCTCGGGCCCAACATTACCCCCACACTTACGATTTTTCAGGTCCCACTACAAACAAAAAGAAATTACCCCTCGTGACTAGGCTTGCTGAGGAGGATCATCTTTGGAAGCTTCTCCTTCTTGCTGTGAAGAATTTGCCTTATGCTTCTTATGGTTCTTCCGTTGTGCTCTAAGTCTGCAGTTGGATTTGATCATATCATCAACCAACCGTTGATGGGAGTTTACCTTTTCTTGGAGGACTACATTATCATGATGAAGGTCTGTGTCTATTGTCTTCCTTTCTTTCAACTATTGGAGGAGCTGAGAGTTCTCTTTTTTTAGCTTCTCAATGCTTGGGGTAGAATCAGTGATCTCAGAGGAAGGCTTAGATCCTTTGAAATATGTGGACAATCTATCATTCTTAGGATCTAGGGTAGGCATGGGTGAAGTAAGAGTAATAGGTGGTTGATAAGGAGAGGTAGGTTCCAATTTTGTTTTTCTTTGTGGCTCTAATCCATTCAGAGAAACTTCCCTAAGTCTCTTGTGAGGGCTCTCAACATCGAAGGACACTTGGATAGGATCCAAAGTAGGCAAGGGTTTTTCATAAGGTTTTTCTCTTGTGCTCTAGGTACTCTTTCGAAAGGTTCTTTTACCAAATCGATTGGATCCCCTCCTATTTGTAGGAACTATGGGAAAATATTGTTGAATCACTTCTTGGAGATTTTTAGGTGTGGGATCAAGAGATATTGAAGGCATCGTGGGGTTAACAATAGAATTATTTTGATCTTTACTCTTGGTATTTTTAGCTAATGAGGAAGTGGGGATGTCAACAATATTTTTGTATTGTTTCGGTAAATAAATTGTTTGTGAAAGAGAGTTTGGAGTTCTTGGAGAGTGGGTCTTGGATGGAGAGATAGTGCTTGGGCCAAGTGGATTTTTGCCAGTCTTAATTGTCAAGTGAGGGTTTGCAAATTGATAGATAAATGCATCCCAAGTTTGCCCCTGTTTCTCAAGTTTAGCTAGAACAAGGAGTTTGATTAGGCCATGGTGAAAGAGGCTATTGTGGGGGTTAGTCACATTCTTCCTCACTTGAGAGGACATCTTCTCCAAGCTCTTTAGAAAATAGAAAGGGAAATTCAAAGGTTTGTTGAACTGAAAATGAGCTAGCAATCTGAAATGACAAGATTTGAAAGTGGAATATCTACCTTCACATGTGATCAACCTCATGATGAATATGAGAGGGTTGATCAATTCCTCCTCTATCTACTCCCTAGAATATCCTTTTGCTCTTGAAATGTTATGGAATTCAGGCTTAAAAACCCTGTTATAACTTGAGCGCAACAGCTGGTGGTTTTTGAACAATCTATCTCCGATTCTTGGAAGCTTCGTGGTAGCAGTAATGGACTCTTCTAAGACCCCAAATGAAAGAGACCCTAAACGATCTGTCTTCCCATCAAAACCAAGGGAAAATTGCATGGAGATTACATCATCGTGGCTCTGCAAGTTAGACAAAAATGGCCCCCAGCCTGTGCACAAACACCTCTCTACATTGTGCAAATTCGGGAATGGAAAAAGATCGGCATAGGAAGAGGGTTCATACCTCTTGGGAATTGTGAAGAGGTGAAGAGATGGACATAGGTGAAATTAACCAAGAGGGGGTGCGATCGGGCCAAGGGATGGCGTGAATTGAGAATGAGCCAAACACGATTTGAACAGGGGAAGAAATGGCAGAGGCTAAGCGTGATTTCTTAACACAGGGAAAAGAAAATGGCAAGGTGAATTGGGATAATAGGTTACCTAGCCCGAATTTGAATGCGCCTATGGTGGATTTGGTTGCAAACATGTGCGCATGATCTTCCATGTGTAGACAATTTCGAATTTGAAGGCATGTTTTTTGGGCAAGTTTAATGATGTGCAGTTATATCAATGTCCAAGTATTTTGACTTGGACATTCGATCATGAACAAATATAAAGCATCTTCAATCAATTGTGTACAACCAATTCAATTGAATGTCATTGATTCCTAGTTACCTGGAATTGTGGATAATTACTGGTGTGTAATTCATATGGAACTTCATTTGGCACCTCATACGGAATTTCATACGGCACCTCACATGGCACTTCATATGACACCTCTGTGTTAAATACATTTTTACCTCTTGTAATGGATAGCCTGCAATATTGAATTTTTTTTTACAATCACAGTGGTTAATGAGCAGAGGTAGAATGCTCCTTTGTTGTTTATTTTTCCATCACTCTCACTCAATCCTATTGCATAGGACATGTAATGTCAATCCTACAATGAACAGGTTACAGAAAGCATAAGACATGTAATTTCAATCCTAAAATGAACAACTTGTAATGAGAAATAAACTGATAGAGTGGTATGTTAAGTATATGTTCAGTAATTTATAGCACATGGGAGTTTAGCACTTCCAAAATTAAATGACTATTAATGTAATAACTTGTATCATGGAAATAATACAAAAATTCTTGCAAAGATTTATTTCTCCAGGCAATGATCATTTGTCAGCTCATGAACCCCTCCCCCACATCTAATTATTGTGACACCTCACAATCAAAAGTATAGGAAACTAGTCAGTACCCCCAATAGCCAAAGATTTATAGTATGTCAAGTGTAAAGATAAATTTCACAGATTGGTCTGACGAGACTGTTAGAAGATAGCCCCACCTATAGGATAAGATATCCTATATATAGATAAGAAGAAGTAGGCAAGAGAGTTTCAAGATAGTCTTAGAGTTAGTTCCTAATGGAAAGTTTATGGAGTTTATTAACCTTATCTTAACCATACATACTTCATGTCAGCTTTGTCTACAAGTAATGTCGTACATCAGGACAAGTTTTATCTTTGTTATTTATTTTTTGTCAAATTACCATCCTCGCTAGGTAGAATGCCCCGCTGCCAGCAAGCATGTTCAGTACTTCAACGAGTTTACCTGGTCATACCACAGGTCAGTACCCGCTGCCAGCAGACATGTTCAGTATCCCAGTGGGTTAGCCTCTTACACCCTCAAATATTGGGCCTCCATCTTTTAATATTTTAGTATAAGATTTATTTATGCAAGAAGATGGGGGGACAACTCTGAAAACAACTTTGTCTTTCTTTTTTCAATTGGGATGGTATTTATGTTAGAGGATTACTTTCTGTTATATTACTTAGTGATTGTCCCGATGTAAGGGGTACTTAAGAGGACGTGGCCTACCTAAAGATATGATATAATCAAGCTATTTAGTGTATAGTGGATGGTACCATTGAGAAAGAATAGAAAAGTATATCTAGGCTCAACTTACTTTCTTCTTTTGTAGTTATTGTGATGTTTCCATGACTAACTACTAATTAGATCTCCTTGTTACTCTTTAATAAATACACTTTACGCACTTACTCTGGTTCTTGGAAAAACTATACGAGAGACCTCTAATGTTGATAGTTATGGCATCACTTCCTTATACTGTGGTGAAGAGTTTCAAGAGAAACTTCTTTGGAATGCCTTAAGAAAATAATTGGTTTTGCAAAAATATGGCTAATGACAGTAAGTCAATATTCATTTGATGCTTAGCAACAAAATTCAAGTGTAACAATGTTTTGAAAGATTTCCTTGAAAATGTCTCTTGGTGAAATAAATACTTACAGAAATCTTTGGAATTGCCTTATTAACAAAATTCAATAACTATTTACATATGTACAATAGAAAATTCAGAAACATTTTCAAGAACAATGCCTTGTTAGTTGACATGACCTATAGAAAATCCTCTTTGGAAATGGGCTTATGATAAAATTTGATTCGGTGTCCATTTACTACAAATGAGACTTGTCCATCGTCAATTGTTTTGATTTTTACAGCTCCATTGTCATATACAATGTCTACCTCGTAAGGGCCCAACCACTAGGTGGTGAGTTTACCTTTGAAGGTTTTGAATCGGGAATCAAGCAACAGAGCTCAATCACCATGTTGGAAGTGTTTCTTCTTAATAAACTTGTCATGCCACTTGCTCCTTTGGTTTTGGACTAATATTTTCAGTTGGATGGCATCTTGCCTGATTTCATCCAACTCATTCAATTATAGGGATCGTTTTTTTGAGCCTCATCTAATTTCAATCCTAATTTTACGGAAATACGGAAGGTCCTTACTTGGAATTCTATTGGTAGAAGTACTTGTTTCCCTTACACTAGCTCATAAGGGGTATGCCCAGTGGTATTCCTCCAGGTGGTCCGGTATGCCCACAAAGCCTCTGGGAGCCTATCAGCCCAATCCTGGTGATGTAATTGAACTGTCTTGGTCAAGATGGCTTCCAGAACTTTGTTTCTGGATTCTACTTGACCATTGGCTTGTGGGTGGTATGGAGAATATTTACGGTGTTTAATCCCATATTTCTCTCTTAGCTCTCTCATCAGCTTGGAAGTGAATTGAGTGACTTGGTCTATAACAATTTCACGAGGGACACCGAAGTGGGTAAATATGTCTTCATAGATGAATTCAACAACATATTTTTCTATGGCCCTGAATAGGGATTTTGCCTCTACCCACTTGATGACATAGTCCATACAAACCAAAATATAGTTATTTTTATAGGATATGGGTGAAATTGGTCCTACAAAGTCAAGGGACCATTTTTCAAAGGGTTCTATCATAACTTGGGCATGAAAAGGAATTTCTTCAGCTGACGTAGGTCATACTATCCTTTGGCAACTATCACAACTTCTCACATACTTGGAAACATCTTTGAAAATGCTAGGACAATAGTAACCCAAATGTAATACCTTATATGTTGTGCGTTTGTCAGAAAAATGACCACCACATGGTCCATCATGACAACTTCGTAGTATTTATGGTACCTCATCCTCTCGGACACATCTACGAATAATCAAATCAAGACCTGTGTGAAAAAGGTCATGACCAACCCAAGAGTAATTAGCACTCTGTGTAATAATTTTATGATTTTCATGAGGTGAGAAATGAGATGGTAACTTCCTAGTAGCCAGATAATTTTCCATATCTGCAAACCATGGGGTATTGACAGAGAGGGAAAAAAGGTGTTCGTCTGGGAAACTATCATCTACAGGGATATCATCATCCTCATTTTTATTCAGGAAATAAAATCAACTACTGAATTATCCTTTCAAGGTCGGTCAAGCACAGTGATATTAAATTCTTGCAATAACAGAAGCCACCTAGTCACTCGACCATTAGTTATGGGTTTGTTCATGAGAAATATAATGGTGGAATGATATGTATGTATGAATGCTTCATAACCTATAATGTAATGATGAAACTTGTTGATAGCATGAACAACTGCCAAGAATTCCTTATCGGTAATTGTGTAGTTTAACGCAGCAGGGGACAAGTTCTTTCTCACAAAATAAATGGCATAGGATTATTGATCCTCTTTCTACCCTAGTACCCCTCCTATTGCGGTGTTAGAGGCATCAATGGATATATGAAATGGGAGAGTCCAATTGGGCCCTCTAAGAACTAGTGCCACAGACAACTTAGCTTTTAGGGTTTCAAAGGAAGTTTGACACAATATTTGTAAAATTTTCAATAAACTGTTGGTAATATCCAGCATGTCCAAGAAATATTCTCACCTCTTTCTGAGTCTTGGGGATTGGAAGTCTGATGATGACCTCAATCTTTGCAGGATCAACTTTTATCCCTTAAAATGAAACATGATGTCCTAGAACCACTCCCTCAGTCAACAACATTTTGCATTTTTCATGACTTAGGGACAGGTTCATTTCTTGGCATCTGATTAGGACTTTTTCTAAGTTGTCTAAGGATTCCTGGTAAGTGTCGCCATAAAATGTGAATTCATCCATGTAGACCTCCACACAATCATGAATAAGATTGACAAATATCCTTAGTACTACTCGTTGAAATGTGGCAGGAGCATTACACAATCCAAATGGTAAGACCCTATAGGAATAGGTTCCCCAAGGACAAGCAAAGGTAGTATTGTCTTGGTCCTTGGGTGCTATAAGAATATGATTGTACTCGTTGTACCCATCTAAAAAGGAAAAATACTTCTTTCCAGACAAGGTATCTAGAACTTGGTCAATGAAAGGGAGAGGAAAGTAATCTTTTAGAGTGACTTTGTTGGGTTCCTGGAAATCAACACAAATTCTCCATTTCTCAGTCACTTTCTTTGGAACCACTACAAGCGGGAATACTAACTTACTATCAGAGATGGGATAAATAAATCCGACATTTAACAAATTTTGGATTTTCTCCTTGACTATATATTTGAGTGTTGGGTTCATCCTTCTCTGGGGTTTCCTAACAGGTGTTACTTCCCCCTGGGTATATATGTGATGAATGCATGTGTCGGGTGTATACCCTTCATGTTAGTGTATTCCCAAGAAAATGCTCTTGATTGTTCTTTAAGGATATCTACTAATTGTTTCTATTGGTCTGCATCTAACCCGGAGTTTATATGTAAAACTTTCCCTGGACTAATCTCATAGGGAATAATATAGGATATGGAAGACTCATCTATCTCTAAGATAAAATATGTCTAAGACAAAATGGATGGGTCCAATTATTCCTGAAATTCTTCCACAAACATCTACTCAAATTGGGGAAAAGACTGTGGAAAATCCACACATGTGATAGAATAAATAAACTGGTTTAGAACATTTTTTGTTGTGTTCTCCTAAAGTGCCCATGCATGGTCACTTGGCAATACGGGGTCTTCCCAGTCCTCATTATCATATGGACATTCAAGCCACCATATATTCTCCAAAATAGGTTGAGTTGGAGGGTAAATGGTGAGCTTCTGGATCGAAAACCCATTTGAGATGGTCATTTCTCCCTCTCTACAACCAATAAATGCATTGGTCGTGGCTAGCCAAGGTATTCCCAAAATGACGAGATGGAATTTGGTAGGATCCTTTGAGTGAATGACAAGAAAATCTACTGGGTATTCCCATGAGGCTAAAGTAACCATGATATCATCTAAAATTCCTTCAGGGATAACCCTAGTCTTATTTGCTAATTCCAAAATGGTTGGGGTAGGCTAAAGAAGAGGTTGTAACTATGATTGTTTCAAGGTAGTAGCAGTCATAACATTGATGAATGCCCCTAGGTCTATGAGAGTGTTTCCAATGGAGACCTCATTAATGGTTATGGTCACTACGAGGTTTCCTGGGTTCCCATATTTTTCTAGTTTTGGTTGCTCTGATATGTACTCAGAAAGTCCTCCTACCAAATGTATTATAGGAGGGTCCTTTTTCTTCCTACCTAGATTCTTAATACACAATTTTTTGACTACCTTATTGTAGATTGGAATGTCTTTAATGGCTTGAAGCAGGGTAATCTTGAAACAAATATTCTTCAATTCATTTAAGATGTAAAATTATGGTCGGGTGGTAGGTTTTTCGATTACCAATCGGTTTGGATAGGGAGGGACCTTCGTAATTTGTAAAGGTTTATTTTGTGGAAGCTTGGATTCTTGGTCCTTTAGGATAATAACATCTTCCCACCTAGTGTCATCCATGGGTTGTTTGGTGGTCTCTTCTTCTTCTTCTGCCTGGATGACCACTGAAGGTCTCTGCCTATCCATAACTTTTCCCGATCTTAGTTGAATTTTTTGTAATGGAACATGAGTAATGACATATGTCAGGAAGGCCTACATCTCAACATTGTGAAGAGGCTAGGGGGCCTTATTATTGGGATTCGACACTAGTTGTGCCGGTAATAATGTCAGTCTCGGGGAGCTTGCATTGTGATATTGTAGTAGTTGTTGTTGCGGTATAGGAGGTAAAGGTGGTGGAACAAAACCTGGAAAACATTGTGGAGTGTTCGGTGGGAAATGAGGATAATGATGGTTGGATATACAGATAGGTGGAGCTTGAGGGTTTCCTTGGTTATGTCCTCCTCTCCATCCTTGAAACCAAGGATTTTGGTACTGAGTAGACCAGTTTTGCCAACCTGGTGAGTTCCACTATTGTTGTTGTTGGTAATAAGGTGGAACTTGAGATTGTAGATCTGGGTATGTGGGTTGGTTCCTAGGCTAGAATGGCCTCCTAGGTGCATAAGAAGACTCCCCAGGATCACCACTCCTATAGATGGCTAATAAACCAGGCAATGATGGACATTTTTCAGTTGAATGGTCTTCTCTGTAGAAGCCACAAACTGAAATTTTATCTTATGGGCATTCCCTATCTCTTCTCTTGTGATACCACCTAAACTAACTAGTTTTAAGCTTCTATTATAAGGGTCTTGAACATTCTTTCCTATTTTGGCTCTACTCCTTGAGTAATTTTTGCACATTTCACATATTTCGGCAAATGATTTATGGTGGATGTCAACAGATGCCATCAGGTTAAGTACCTCTAGATACTCTTCTAAAATTCCCTTAAGGAAAAGATCCTTAACTGCATCCTCTGGAAGGTCATGGTATTTTAACTTCTAGGAGATATAACCAAATCTTTCCATATAATATTCAAGGGTCTCATCTTCTAATTGTTGGATTTTAAAGATGTCATTATGAGATTGCTTGGTCTTGCAATAGTCTTGGTACTTTTTAAGAAAGATATCCTTCATGGCTTCCCAATACCTAATACTGGATTCTCCCAACCCTATGAGCCATCTTAGTGAAGAATCTTTGAGAGTGGCAGGAAAGAGATTTAGTTTATGGGCATCTTGAACATAGTTGTATCTCCTACACAAGATGTCAAATTAAAATAGGAATGTGTCTGGATCTTCACTATTTTTACCATAAAACGTAGGTAGTGCTGAGAGAGGAATATTCTTCATTTTGACATTTCGAGTGGTATCCAAAATTGGAAACCTGAAGGTAGTTTTGGTTTGGTTCCAAGTTTGTTCTTCCTCCTCGTGTCTTACATTGTTATGGCCCTCCTAATCATCCATATTGGTTTGGTTTCCAAAAAGAGAGTACGTAGGTGGTTTTATCTTTGAAGAGAACAAGGTTTCCCTTTGATGGAAATGTATTCCTACGGATTGGATATCTGGGACTCTACTCGAGTCGGTTGAGACTATTGGTGCCAAATTTTATGTGTCAATTTGAGAGATAATTACATTGGCTGAACTACTAAACAAAATATTTACCTGTTCAGGGTCTATGATGTCCTCAAAGTTAGGATCTCCTAGTGGTGGTGTAAAAGGAAATTTTGTATTGTTTGTTTCTGCGGAAGGCTCGAGTGGTCTTGCCTCCTATCCTAATATGATTGGTGCTTCAATTTCTTGTTCTATAGTGCTCCCTATGTTAGTCTCTTCAGAGACTATTTTTTCTCTTTGAGTTGAGCTAGCTCCTGTTTTTTGGTATCAGTCTGTGGATTTTATAAGTGGAACGTCCCTCCCCGCAAAAAGGTCAAAAGGAACCTTGGTTGAAATATCTGATTTAGATTTAATGTATCTACCTTTTGGGTCTCTAGGTCTATTCATGAAAGAAAAAAAAAAGAAAAAAGAAAAACTAACATTGGGTTTGGGAGAGCCTACAATAGCAGATGTAGAGGTTCTTACCTCTCATCTTAAAGTTCCCCCTCCACCAATCTAATACTAAGGTCTAGAAATGATCTATTTCCTAACTATTTCCTACCTTGAGACAACTCCCCGACAATGGTGCCAAAAATGATGGGTGTTCTATATGCACTAAAAACACACTGAAAACCCTCAATTAAAATTTCAACCCGAGGTAAGTAAACTTAGAGTTGTAGAAAAATATATGCCAAGGTAGTAGGGATGGTAGTAGTATAGTATAACTAAAGAAGTGGCTATCTAAGGGCTAATCTACTCAAGAAAAGACTACTAATGATCAAACTCTTCGAAGAAATTCAAAATATGTAACCTAAGTACTTTTGAACCAAGGATCGATGGATAGTTCTAATAAAATAAGTGAAAACCCTACTTGAAGCAAACTAGTTCAATCATAACAATAAACAAAAGAAACTATTTAAGCATGACAATAAACAAATAGCAACAACAAACTACTTTAACTAGTCTACTTAATTCAATGAACAACTATCCTATGAAAGCAAGGAAATAAACAACTATACTTATCA
>JZKD02S1706499.1:53343-67421 GCA_000966675.3 Picea glauca
TAACATGATTCTAGCATATAAAAAGTAAACTAATGAATAAATTAATCAACAACTAGTTAAGCAAAGTCTAAATAACACTTGAATAAGCAATCTACAAATGAAAACTAAAGCTAACCCTATCCATCCATCGAAGCTTCGTTAAAGAAAACATAAACTAAAATTATGTTCTACTCTGTTTCAAACTCTATTTTAAACTTGATTTTGAAATCATAAATAAAATACAATCTAATATTTAATTGCACACGGGGTTAGTGTATGAGTTTGCAAACTCGTTCCTACTAACTACAAAATCAATGCATATTAAAAAAATCCTTCATACTAACCTACAAAAGAGAACTTACATAGTTAAACTATAACAACAAATTATATAACAAAGGAAAAATAACAATGCATATACAAAAATGAGCGAAAAGACATTTAAGCTATGAAATTCGTAAACAAGATATAGAACAGTTACTAGACTGTTGGTGGTCCCCCCAACAAGTCGTGGTCACTTCTCAAATGCACACCATGAACTCAGCAAATCGATTTCACCATTAAAACTTAAAAAAACAGTCTTATACAATTCTAGCAAATGAAAATGGAAAAAACAGGGGAGAATTGTGTTTGTCTCTAACACACTAGTTATTATATTGCTTTACTATTGTATGACCACCACAGTGGTATTTATAAACTTTACAGACCAAGAGGTCGACCACTAGAGGGTCAAACCTCTTCTAAAAATGACAAATTACATTAATGGTGCCCTAACTGTTAAAACAGAGAGATCCAATAATCCCCCAGCTTAACAACCCAAACTAAGTTGTCAAGAGTTCAGTAGTTGGAGAGGGAAAGCACGAGAAAAAACCGTGTTCTTCATTCATCCATCACTGGCTTCCAATACTATAACCGCCAAATTTCCCATTGATTTTGTGTAGGATGGAGTGCTGGACTAGGCATCGGATTGAGTATCAGATGGAGTGTTGGACTGAGTGTTGGAAGCATAAACATGATGCAATGTTTCTCTGTAACACCAAAAAATATGAATTAGATCCTTGGAAACATAAAAACATTATGAATTATACTCAATATCAACATAAAACACGAATTATACATACCTGGTGTGGATCATAGCATTTTGGCATAAAAATTCTTCAAAAAGCTTCTCCAAAACATGAATAACTCATATGTACATTCAAAAAAAGTATCTAATTACTATCATAAAACTGATCATATATCAGGCCCAACATCTACCCAGAGGAAACCAATACTTATATCAGGGTGTTTGGGGCTACAGGCACGCCGCATCTACTCGTTGTTCACGTCCCAGCCTGGCTCGTCGTGGATAAATCTTTTACCAAACCATCCTGCAGGGCTATAATTTCACTCTAGTTAAAGACAAGAAGTAAGAATTCATACCCTATGGTTTCCATATAGGGTTCTACATAGTGAACGATACTGCGAAAGCTGAATAAGAAGGTATGAGCTAGCTGGAATAGATATTCCCCATAGGTTGATTTTGCAAACATGACCCTAAAGGCCTAGTACTACAACATGCATCAAAAGTATCCTCCTGTTGGCCATACACACATGATAAGTTTGAAGATGAAATATTTACAGAATGTGCTTAGGAATGGGAGGAGGTACTATAGAAAAAATATAACCCATGACTATATTTAAAGCGATGAGTATGCATGAGCAGGTTCAAATGATAGAACAAATGGCTCAAGAATCCCTCAGGGTTGGGGAAGAGAACAGAGCAATAGAATCCACATAGGCCTAGAGGAGAGGGATGACGTTGTTAGAGGAATCCCAAAGAGTCATCCAAAGGTTAGCGAATGGTCCCCAACTATTATAACCCATAAGGATCACCTCGACTGGTACAATCAACATTAGAGAGGAGCTAAATGGCTCAGAATCAATGCCACTGGAGGAAACCGCCAATCCAGATCACCAATGATTACCCCATCCCAGCAGAAGATTCCAAAAACATTAGGTGAAATAGGTGTTCCTAACACTCTCTTTGATTTAATTACCATCTATGATGATGAAGAGAGCTCGAAGGTCTTGCTTATAAATCCAGTACTTTTCATAGAGGAGGAAGAATTGGGGAGAACATATTCTCCAACTCCCGATGCTTCTATACTAAACCCTCTGTAGGGTGACCATGATGTTAAGATTATCCTAGACACTAAATTTCTCGACCTATCAAGGAATCTGAAAGACAGCTCCAAGGATGAGTTGGGCTCAGGTGAATAGGAATAAGAATTGAAATAGCTAGAGATCGACACCTCAACAACCTATCACCAAGTTAGTGTTGAACCTGTGACTGTCTCCCCATCTAAGGTTGACACTCCATCATATGATAGACACCATTAGGAGGTCAAGTCACTAGAACTTACATAATCTTCCAATATTAAAGAAGTACAAGAGTCAGTTATAGAATAAGTTTATATGGCAGGAAGCCTAGGCAACACTTTGACCTAGGGAGACAAACAAATCCTTGATCCCATAGATGAGGTCTTCGATATACAAGTGATCACTAATAACAGAAATAGGAAATATATAATGTGAAGGAAAACTAAGAAAAGGTGGCTCACGCTTGATAGCACGATTCCCATCACCACAGAAGAAAAGTTGTTCATCACAAAAAATGAGAAGAAAATTGAGCTAATCGGCATGGGAATGGCTATAACTGATGCCATGTTCAATTGAGAAAAATTATATGAATAGGAACTAGCCACCACAAATAAGGAGTTGGCCCATCTGCGCCATCTGGAGAAATATTAGTAGGACTCAACGCAAGCAACAGTTTTCATGAAGAGTGAATTCCAAGAAGCATACGCACAATTCACGAGCGAAAGACATCTCTTCACTATGTGTGTAGCTGATTTTCAAGAAGACACTGTCATGGTGCTAGAAACCTATAAATACATGGAGAGATGGTATGAGAAGGCATACCAGGCTGTGGAGCGAATTGATTATACCAGTGCAGTACAAAATGTCCAAGACACGAAAGAGCATGGCATCTGAGTTTTGATGGATAGCAAAATCTCCTGAATCAAGAAGGTAGTTGAATATTGGGTAAGTATGGCCTAGGAACCTTAACGAAAGATATAGGAAAGGTGGGACGAGTGTGTGAAAAGTTGAGAGAAGATCAATCAGGAGATGAAAGACACTGGCCTTCTAGAGTTCAACTCACCTGAAGACTTTGTTGATTTCCATGACATAGTTAAATGACATGTAGAACAAGAATCAACATGGGAAGCAGAGATTGCACAGGTGGCGAGCATGTCACCAGTTCAGGTGAATAATTTTATGGAACACCCAATCAAGGCTCGCGCAATAATGAAATGTTTAAGTGCCAAGATGATCAAATATAACGAATGATCAATAGAGATAAAGGAAACCCTTTCAACCCCGATGGACCAGAACAAATTCCCTTATGTTAACACATGTGAGGATCTCTTCGTCAAGTGGTCAGAGTATGAGAAGAATCATCCACTCTAGTAGAACCACTAGACGATCTCAAGAGAACAAAAAGATCAAGTTCCATGTGTCATTATTTGTTTTGGGATCTATTTTAAGTTAGTGATTCTTTATAAATATAAGGGTTGACCTTTTGGGAAGGGTTGATGGTTTTGGGAAAGACCCTCTTTTTTTAGAATTGTAAAGACTTATTTCTGAGTAACTTTAATTAAGAATTTTTTTTTAGAACCACAGACAAATTTTATTTTCATCAAAAGCATTATGTGATTGGATTGAGGAGGAACTACTTCCATATTTGAATTCAGTAGTTGATGTTGTAACGAGTAAGATTTTATGAATGTATTGATAAGCTATATTTTTCAATACTTTAACAGTTATTTTGTTATAAATGATGAAAAGTGACTCATTGTGTTAATATGTGATTGATGGTAGAGCTAAGGAAGCTATTTTTCTTGCACTTATATTATTGCATGCATATTTTCTTTCCATAATTTTATCTCAGTCAATGTTGAAATACCAACAAGTTAACGTATTATTACTAGACTTGTAATAGGTGTGAATATCGTTGTTTGTATGCTAGAGCATGAAGGTTAGCCCAAGATTGACATTATTCAGTAGTTAATAATTCCCTCTATCAGTTGGTTTATACCATCACCCTTACTTTATCAGACTCACCTATTAATAGAAAATACAAAAAGAGAAACGTTTAACCTAAAGGAGGAACTTTCACAAAAAGATACCCTGTCAATCACTAGTAAATCCCATTAGTAAATTAGCCAGATAGAAAGATATGGAGAACCTTTCCACTTATCAAATGTTGTTGATTATAATTGGGCCTCTAAGGTGGGGTTGGTTCCTATTGTTGAGTCAAAGGATCTTGGACTCGTCAACAAAATTGGCACTAGAATTAGGGCTTGAACGAATGAATCGATAACGCCATTTTTGATAATATATTTCGCATAGACTGTAGATTCAAAACAACCCACATGCATGGCTATGCATTCCCAAGACATCCCACATATAGATATTAATCCCAAACTGAGTAACCCACCTCAGGATGAGGAAGTATAACACTTATTCCCTAAAATACCTTATGCTCTCCCCCATGAGGAGTTGAACCAGTTCAGAAGAATCACAAGAACTTACACCCGACAAATTGGATCATTACCCTTAGCTCTTTTACCTCCTCATAGAAAACAAGTAAGCAAACCATTTTTTGATACCCCTAACCAGGTTTTTTTTCACATAGTATAAGACTTGATAGATTTTTCCCTCACTGAGATCGAACAACCCCTTAATATTATCCCCGAAACACCAGCTGGTAACTACTCCAAGACTGATGATTTTGAAATCTGATGAGGAAGGTTATAACTCAGATTGCTTAGCTTCTCAATCAGATGACATGGAGGATAATAACAACAAAAATGAAGAAAGGGGAAATAAACCTCAAGATAAACAACCATGGTTGTCCATAGAAGCTCTGGAAATACCAAGATGGGTACATAACCTACTCGGGCATCCAAAAAAATTACTCCCCAAATTTGACCCTGAAACCTCCAAATTTCCTAAAGACCATATCAAAAAGTACATATTAGCTATAATATTGATGAACGTACAACATGAATATGTAGTGTGTATGATTTTTCCCGATACCTTTGAGAATTCAACCTCGACTTGGTATTCTAACTTGTCTGTTGGATCCATAACTAGTCGGACAAAGTTTCAAAAATATTTATTAGACAAATTTACAGAAAAAACCACCACAGGAGCTTTAATGGATGAACTTTTTGCTGCCACCATGAGTTTGAAAGAGAAGGTTAAATATTTCAATCAATGGTTTATCACTATCCTTAAAAAATTCCAACCCGAAGCTAAACTTATTTAGGAGTTGCAGATTAAGGTATACACTAATGCTCTCCCTGCTTCCATTTACATGTTTGTGAAAAGGGATGCCAAACACACCCTAGCTGAAAATTTTGAGAAATACAAAACAATCGAATTCCAAATGAAGGGATGCAAAAAGGGCCATGTCTCACTAGTTAAGAAGGAAACTCAACCTCCACCTAGGAGAGGACTTTTGTTGACTAGAAGCTAGGAAAACAAACAGAACAAGGTCTTGAAAAAGGAGGTGGGGACATAGAATACCTACAACGACTGATAAAGAAACTTTTGAATGAAATCGTAGACATGAAAATAAGTGTCGAGGAAGGAAACCAATGTCAAAGGCTTTATAAACCCCTTTTTAAAAGAAACCCTCCTTTCAAAGCAATTGTACCTCCCCCAACCARCTTAAACATCAACCTAAGTAATGTAGCATCTGAATCTTTTTGTACGTACCATCAAGAGAAACATTTTGAAAGAGACTTCCCCCAATGGGTGCATGCTATGAATTTAATKSCCAATCGGTTCCTAGACAAAGTTTCTCTTACTGGACAATCAAGTGGCTCAGCAATAAATATCACCGATCRGGAARAAATTGAGACACCAGAAGAAGCAACCATGTTTTTKTGGGATCRTGACTTGCTAATGCCTCTTGAMAATGTATTTGAGGTCCAGGAACAACCCGCTGAGGTTTTGGTGCTACAAATGCAAAGTAGGGGTCRACCGATCCAAAATAATCCCACCACAGTTCAATCCTCGAGAGGGAAACAAATATCCAATCACTCAAAATCACCGATTGTCTCTCAAAGAAACMCTATAAACATACACACATGGGAAACACCTAAKCTAGACTGCAACATAGTAGAAGACTTAAATAAGTTGAAGGCTAATGTGTCGGTCATGCACAAGTGCAAGATTCCCCAACAAAATGTTTTTTTTTTATAGGCCTTAAAGTCAATAGAATCCCCTATAACGTRCAYTGACCTAGGTGAGGTCCCATCTCCCACAGATTTAAAGGATAAACTGAGTGTGAATTCTTGMTCTTTATACAAAAGAGGAAATCCTTTTGTCCCACCTTTCCTTTTAATGTTTGAAGTCTTCAAYAGAAACCCGCATAATTACTTAGTCGATTCAGGGGCATCTTCAAATGTCATGTCATTATCAATATGCAAGAAATTGAATGTTACCCTGCTCAAAAGTGATAAACATGTTATACAATTGGACATAACCCAGGTAAAGACATCATTATCAGAATGGCTACACACCAAAAATTTGTTCAAGTAATTGACATAATCGTAGTAGATATCCCAGAGGCTTAGGGACTGCTACTTAGTCGAGATTGGTCCGATAAATTGAATGGGTAATTTAGTACAGACTGGGATCACCTCTGGTTTCCATTAAAGGGACATACAAAAATTATTAGGATCGATAGTGAAATATATCTCAAACACATTGTTACCGATCTAGAATATTTTAACGAACCCTTGTCGGCATATTTCCCCGTGTTAGGAAACTACTCCTGTGATTCTGATTTCAGCAATTTCTCCCCTCTCTCCTCTGATGTATCTCTCACTCAAAACTGCGAAATGGATTTTCAAGTAAATCTACTGGTGGCCACAGAAGAAAGCATATTCTCTCAAGATCCTCTGTTGGGAGAAATAGAAAAGGAATATGGACGTGACAAAATAACTAGGCGTAAAGAAGTTACTAAATTTTTCTCGCAAGTTTGGAAAGTGTATTTTGATGGGTCTAAATCACAAGAAGGGTCGAGAGTAGGATGTATTCTCATTGACCCAAAGGGGAAGCATAATTTCCTATCCTGCAAACTAGAATTTGAATGCACCAATAACACTGCTGAGTATGAAGATCTAGTTCAAGGACTAAAGAAAGCCATAGAATTAAACATTAATGAACTGAAATTTTTTGGGGACTCTGAAATTATCGTTAGGCAAATGAAAAACACTATCCATTGCGATTCACCCTAGTTGATAAATTACCAACAAGAGGTGCATAAACTAATATAATATTTTGAGACCTTCAATATTATTGTTGTTCCCAGAACAAAGAATATTTTTTTTTGACTCCTTAGCCATCGCAACCCTGATATTATCTCCTCTAGAAGATTATGAAGCCTCTAGGTTGACAGTGGAACTTCTCTTCAAGCCTTCGGTTCGTAATAACATTTCTAACTTGAAATTATTTGAAGGAGATGAAAAGATTGTAGACTTCCTCACTAACCAGGAGAATTTTAAGTATTTGGCCATTGATCACGAAGTATTCCAAGAACTACTCACATAATCTGATCTCCATGACCAGAATAAGGGAGCATATCACTCTGATAACAAATCACAGTTTCACACTATACCAAAAGGGGTAGCCAATTTGAAGAACCTTTTCAACCTAAGGGAAAGATTTAAAGGGTCAAATAATGAAAAAACAAGGAGTTCATGTCCTATATATGATACTATAAACCTAGGAATCCCAGAAAACCCTAAGAATGTAAATCTAGGTAAAACAATGTCCAAAAAAGACATGAAATATTATCTCAAAATTTTTAGAGAATATCAATATGTCTTTGTGTGGTTCTACCGAGAATTGAAAAATTATGACACTCGCATTATCCAACACACAATCCCGTTAAAATATGGAGTAAAACCCTTCCAACAAAATCTCAGGAAGTACCATCCATCTCTGGAAGCTCTGATGTATCAAGAAATAAATAAATTTCTAGATCCTAGATTATCTTTCAGGTACACTCTTCTTGGGTAGCCAATTTGGTTCCTATCAGGAAAAAGTCCGGGGAGATCCTCCTATGTGTAGATTTCAAAAATTTTAACAGAGCATCAGAAAAGGATAACTACCCAGTCCCACCCATGGAACAGATCTTGCAGAGCGTGTCTGGCTCTGAAATATTTTCCATTCTAGATGGTTTCTCAGGTTATAACTAGGTCCTAGTTTAAGAGTAAAACTGATTGAAGACTAACTTCCGAACCAAGTGGGGAAATTTTCCTTATAAACGCATGCCCTTTGGGTTGGTTAATGCAGGGGAAACCTTCCAAAGGGCCCTGGATGTAGCCTTTCAGGTATTAATTAGCAGGTGTGTAGTAGTATATTTGGATGAAGTGACTATGTATTCAAAGAACAAGAAGACCACATCCAACATCTAATCTAGATTTTTGAAAGGTGTAGGAAATATGGAATATCTTTGAACCCTAAGAAAACTGTCTTTGGTATAGAGGAAGGGAAAATACTAGGTCATATTATATCTCAAGCAAGAATTCGTATAGACCCTGAACGAATAAAGGCAATAGATCATCTCCCCTTACCCCATAACAACAGGGCTATGCAATCCTTCTTTGGGAAAATTAACTTTGTGAGGAAGTTCATGCCAAATTTCACTGAAATTGTCAAACCCTTACAGAAAATGATTCGCAAGGATGTATATTTCAAATGGGATGAAGAGAGAAAAGATTCCTTCAACAATATCAATATTGCAATCTCTCAAGCTCTGGTGCTACGAAGTCCCAATTTTAGTAAAGATTTATTCCTCTATACTTTCGCCTTCGACCAGTCCTTGGCTATAGTATTGACCCAGAAAGATGATGAGAAAAATGAGGCACTGATATCATTTATGAGCACTAATATCCAAGGAGTTGAACTAAGCTACCCAACTATAGGAAAACATGATTGTGTGGTATACAAAGTAGTGAAACATTTCAGATCTTATATCCTGAAAAATCACACCAAATTCATTGTGCCTCATCCCGCAGTCTGATCCTTGTTCACTCAACAAGATATGGGAGAGAGAAGGGGAAATTGGATGGAATTTGTCCAATAATTTGATCTAGATATAAAACTTGCCAAATTGGTTAAGGGACAAGGATTGTGTAAACTGGTCACAGAAGCCCAAGATCTAGTAAATGAAGACCCCGGGTGGGAGAATGAATTAGCATTATGGTGCAGTGAATATTTATAAATTCCCCCAAGGAAATAATCTCGATATGGAAACTTTATTTACCTCCTACATCATGGGACTTTCCCAGAAAACCTAAACCCTAAAGAAATTAGAGCTCTCGGGATAAAATCTACACAATATCGCCTCATAAATTCAGTACTTTTCTACATGAATTATGATGGAGTACTCCTAAGATGTATTGAACATGAAGATACATAAAAGGTTATGAGAGAGATCCATGATGGCCCTACAGGTGGACACATTGCAGGAGATACCACAGGTCACAAAATATTTAGAGTTAGTTATTACTGGCCTACTCTATTTAGGGATGCTCATACATATGCTAGAAATTCTAAATCTTTTCAAATGAGCGTTGGTAGAGAAAAGAGGGCATCTAGCCCCCTCCAACCAATAACCATATCCAGGCTGATCGAGCAATGGGGGTTAGATTTTATAGGGGATATTACTATGAATTATTCAAAACAAGATAAATATATACTGACTGCTACGGATCATTTCACAAGATGGATAGAGGCCATCCCTCTTATTCATGTGAACAAAAAGGTTGTAATCCAATTCATAGAACAAAAACTGATCACAAGGTTTGGGATACCCTCCATTCTATTTTTTGACAATGTTGCCTACTTTTATTCTACTCTATTAATAGAGTTCTCTCTAGACTAAGGGTTCATAATAAGATACTCTACAAACTACTACCCAAAAGGAAATGGGGTGGCAGAATGAACTAATAAAAACCTAGTGAAGATCTAGAAGAAAACAGTCGCAGACAATCGGAGGAATTGGCATAGCTTGATTCATAATTCCTTATGGGAATATAAAGTAACACCCAAGGAAGCTATAGGAAACTCTCCATACTTCCTGGTATACAGACAAGAAGCCATTCTCATGAATGGTTTGTATCTTCCATCACTACAGCTTGCTCAGGCTTCAAGAGGACAACCATCAATAGTTATTCAATAAAGAATTGATACCCTCCTCGTGCTTGAAGAGGAAAGGGAGAAAGATAAATCTAAGTTCACCACTCATCAGCATATAATTGAAATATGGTTTGACAAGCATAAGGCCAAAGAGAAGAGTTTTAAGGTAGGAGACTTAGTCCTGAAATGGGATAGAGAAAATGGACCTAAGGGAAAACATTCAAAATTTCAAAATCTATGGCTTGGACCTTTCCAGGTATCCAAGAAAATTGGGGTAGGCATGTATTGGCTATAAAATCTAAGGGGGGGACCCGACACCCTCCCAGTGAATGGAAAATCCCTAAAACAATACTTTTGTTAAAAACAAAATGTCATTTTCATGTTTCTTTTAGCATATATTCTGATTAGGATAAATGTGTAGGCTCGAGGTAGGTTGATTGCAAATTCCTCTTTATTTTTGTGTTTTATTTTTCTTGGTATTTTCCTATAATTAAGTTGTGTTCCATAAAGCAGTGGTCAATTTTAATAAATATGGTGCAGAAAAATTTGTTCCTAACTTACGCTTACGTGCAACATAAGAGATGATGGGGAAATACAAATTCCTTAAAAGAGATCTATATCTTGTCTTTGCAATACACACAACCTTTTTAAGTGATAAAATATCTTCTTGGTGGTCTAGTCAATCCCAAAGAGAAAGATGGCTAGTTGGAAAGGATCACATGTACCTCTAGATAGAGATGGGAAGAATCTCACCTTAAAAATTTCACCTTAGAGATAACAAACATCCTTCTCTCCAACTCACTCATGGAATTTATGTGAGATGAAAATTAATTATATTAAAAGAAGTGAAAATTCAGATAGGGTATGCAAATAACTCCACCGAGTCTATGGAGGCTCACGGATAGCGGAGTAAGGCTTGTGACGTCAGGTTGAGTCCATCCAGGCTATGGACGCTCACTAGCAGCGGAGCAACACCATAGAGAGGGAATAATGATAACTAAAATGGCCTTGAGCCAGTGAATTCCTTTTCCGGCTATTTTCAAAGAGGGGCATGGGTCATGGTCAAGAGGAATGACAATGGGAAAAGGGTTGAAATCCATAAGCGGACCCAGATTCATGAACCCGTAAAGTTGTACACACATGGATAGGAAATACTCTGATGAAAGAGAAGCCAATTAGTTTCTCAACTAGCTTCTACACAATCTAAGCCCATAGGAAGGAGAAGATATTAGTTTTTTTCCCAAAGAATCTCCATTTGTTGAGTTCTTAATACACCCTAAAAGATTTTTGAAAATTTGTCTCTTTTGGGTATCACTCGTTTTATTTTTTCTTCTTTCTGAATTGAGTCTTTTGTGTAGGGATCATTAAGTTTTTGTTTCCATGTCTCATCATCAATCACATTCAGATTTATTTGGACATGTTGAATTGAAACATTTTCTCTAAAAAGAACTTGTCATTTTAACTAAGAATACGTAGCTAAAATTGTGACCCATGCACCTATTTTCAGCATCGGTGAAATCTGAGCAGTAAAATGACCACATAGAAACAATAATCATCGATTGCTGATGTATCATCGGAATCGGGAAAAAATGAAGCAGGAGTGCGTCGATTGCTAACTATGCTCGTGAAGAAGTTTTGAGAAAATTGTTGATATCCCATCGATGTTGGTAAAATATGAAAGGGAAAAACACTAACATGGGCCATAGTGAACCTCTAATCACCAATTACTAATGCATTGTTCAGAGTTGGTGAAATCCCAAAGATTTAAATGGTGGAAATTTTTGCGTTGACACATCGTCGAGAACCGATCACCAATGCATTTTCAACATCGACAAGTTTCATGGGGGGTAATATGGGAACACTTGTTTCAACATCTTGTCGGTTGTCAATCCTCAATAATTCTTCAACATTGATGGGATAGAACTTGTTTTTCACATAGCATATCTAACAAAAATTCCCTATTTCGAATAAACACTTAGGTGAAGGAGCCAAATTCAAATGCCACATGTCTTTGTCGCATAGGCAATTTGTACAGCCTAGTTTCATCCCAAGTCACCTTAGGTTTCCCCATGTCCTAGTCTCACTTCTAGGTCATCAATTCCACATCAGTGATGTATGGACAGATGGATTGACATCAAAGCTTTTTCCAAAAGATATCAACAAACATTGTCTAAGAAAAATGTCGACCCTGGATCCACTCATTCAAATTAGAAAAATGATGGGATGTTTTCGACACAAAATAAGATTGGATTCTCTCATTTGATAGACCAATTAATGTTTCTCTCTACATACATTTTTTTCCCATGTGTCGGCCAAATAACGCAAATTTGAAATTTTTGATGAACCACAATGTAGCTCGCTCCTGTGCCGCCAACCTACGACTACATTTAATCTCAAGAATAATACAGATCTCGGTGAAGGATTGTGTAAAGACACATTTACACCCTGAATTAAATAATTGATGTGACAAGGTAACTATTCTTTGTGTTTAAATTACTAAGACAGTTTCGAACCCCAACATTCTGCACACAAGTTTCTCATTCTCAAAGCATTCAAAGAAGCGAAAAGAGTGTCTCAAGAGTTGCACTCGATTCTCAAAATTTCAAAACCAAGTTAATCTAGTGTGAAGAAGAGGTATGTATTGATTTTATCATTTCAACAGTCACATTTTATTTATATACCGGTATCATCTCTGCAAGACAGTGTCTAACGCTTCTCTTTCTGCAGGAAAATGCCTCCAAGGAATCCAATGACCAGACGCTTTCCAAAGGAACCAAAATTGAAAGAAGTAGAGATCAGTGAAGGATCTTCTCCTGGCACTGCGAGGCAGTTAGAGTTTTCTACTAAAGCAGAGCCGGTCATTAGAAAGTCTACTAAGAAGGCATTTTCTCAGCCCCCTGCATTTAACAACACAGAGGTGAGCACCAAATTTTTCTCAAGAAATCTAAATGTGCCTTTGGAGCTTCAGAAGTGGAGTACTTGGGTCATATTGTCAGCAAGGATGGTGTAAGGGTGGATCCTAAGAAAATTGAAGCTATGCAGGATTGGCCGTGCCCAAAAAATCTTAAGAGTTTGCATGGTTTTCTAGGTTTAATAGGATATTATCGCAAGTTTGTTAAGAATTATGGAAAAATTCAAGTGCCTCTTACTACTCTCCTAAAAAGGAATGCTTTCACTTGGACTCCAACATTTGATAAATCATTTCAAGAATTGAAAGAAGCCATGTGCACAACTCTTGTCGTGTCCCTTCCTGACTTCACAAAGACTTTTTCCCTTGAATGTGATGCCTCCGGGAAAGGCATTGGTCCAATACTCATGCAATAGGGTAGACCCTTGGCCTTCACTAGCAAACAAATCTCAGAGTGACATCTTGGCCAATCAATCTATGAAAAGGAAATGTTGGTTATTATTGATGATGTGGATATCTAGTGTTTTTATCTCTTCGGGCAATGCTTCCAAATTAAAACCAACCATCAGAGCCTCAAGTATTTCCTAGAACAAAGGATTTCATCCCATGAGCAACAAAAATTGGTGACCAATATATTTGGCTATGATTATGAGATAAACTATAATAAGGGAAAAGAAAATGTAGTGGCAGATGCTCTGTCCAGAAAGTATGAATAAGGATCCCTTTTTTCCCTCTCCTTCATTGTACTAGATTGGCTCTAAGTTGTTCGTGAGGAATGGATGCAAGACCCAAAAAAATATCAATTGATCCAAAAATTGCAAGACAATTCTCCAGTTTCTCCAGTGTACTCTTGGCACAATGAAGAGATTTGCTACAAAGGTCATCTATATTTAATCCATTAGTCATAACTTAAATCCACGATGATTTA
>JZKD02S1706499.1:85092-95211 GCA_000966675.3 Picea glauca
CAAAATTTGAAATGTAATTGAGGAAATTAATGATGTCAGGATGGAAGAGCCAATTTGTGTCTTCACACAAGTTGTAGATGAGGTCAACTTAAGTGGCTGACAGTAGGAGGGATATTCATTCGATTCGGAGTGGATTTCCATCATTGTAGTCTACCTCATTAGTCAAGTGTTTTGAATGGTGATTAGACACCAATATCCTAACTTGGAGGGAAGCTCGTCGAGCCCCTATTGTATAAATATTTTTATTGTTTCCCACTAGAGGTTGTTGGAGGTTGTGGAGAGTCGAGACTCGGTTGCAATCCAAACTCACATATTGTAATTGGCATTCCACCATTAAAAGAAAAACAACAGATTTCATTGTTTGTCATTTTCCTGTTTAATGGATGTTTATTTCTGAATATAATTCATGTGTGTTTATGTTGTAGATGTATGTTAGGATTCATCTGCAACGATATAGATAGAATACTCTATATGTGAGTGTGTTGAATTAGTTTTGGTTCTTTAGGCTAAGTGGAAGGAGTGCAGGACAAAGAGTTGAAACTCTATGTGCCGACATAAGGAGTGCATGTCTAAACTCTTTTGAGTTAGAGGAGAACATGCCAGAAGGGTGCACTAGAATAATTCACAGACTCAAGGGAGAATTTCAAGCTTGTTGAATACCTTGGAAAGAAATTCTATGGAGGAGTAAGCGTAGCACAGACTTACTAAAGGCTCTGTTGGACTCTTCCAGGAGGGCATTGAGTAGGTGTGAACGCACATAAGACCAACACATTCTGGAGTGTTGAGGACATTGAAGAAACTCCCAGAGTTGTTGAACACTCTAAGGAAGGAAGTTTCTACAAGGGTGCATTGAGAGTGGAAAATGAGTTTCCTTATTAATTCTCAAATAATTCATGGAGAAGTTGTTTGAAAGATTAAATGAGTGCAAGGAGTGCGCTAAAGACCGAGTGAGTTCATCTCACAAGATCAGGAGAAAGAGAATTGAGTTTCCAGGAGGGCACTAGAAGGTTTGTAGAAGGATGAAGGAGAGCCAATAACCTTTAAGGGTTGAGCCGAGAAAAAGTTTGGATGAACCAACATTGTCGCACGCAAAATTCCTTCAAGGATAGCAGAAAAGAGACAAGAAATATAAGTCTTAGACAATGATAAAAGTTCTAAGTGTGCGCAAGGAATGAGGACTTGTCGAAGTCCTGAAGGAAACTGAAATCACCCATCATTAGGAGGAGACATGTGGCGGAATATCAAAAGATCTGGGAGTTAGAGCTCCAGAGGGATTGCCAAGAGCAAGGAGAATTCTTTGCGAAGTTGTGAAGAGTGGAGAGAGTCCACATCATTGGATCTGGAAGGGACACATGGAGGAGATCCACCCATTTTGGAGGAGAGGTGCTCCAGAATAAGTCATAGGAAAACAAGCGAGAGACTCTAGAAGGCCACAGTCTGCATAGATCATAGTTGTCGATCTAAAGAAGGAACATGGACCGTTGATCCTTGCATCATTTGTTCTTGTCGATTTAGAGTTCAGGAACATAGGAGTTGGATGTTGCGGAAAAAAATGAAAGCCTGAAGCCCAAAGTGATTTTTAGGGTTTATCCTAGGGACATAGCCCGAGGGTATATGATGGGATGAACCTAACACAGAGAACTATTATTTCCATCAACTTTATTCAAAGGGCCAAGAAGAGAGCCATGGGGTTAATAGGACCCGGAATTTGGAGAAAGAGGGACTTGTGATAAATCATGTTAGGTTCCAGGAGGGAACTAAAGGTTCAATTTGACTCAGGTGTTTGAACGATCCTAGACTAGGAGGTCAAGCATCCCCCTCCATTGGAGAGAAAGGAGAGAGGGGGGTGACTGCGTCAGAGTGGTCTCAGATCTTGAATTCAATTGTAGACAATAGGTGAAGGGAAACATAGTGTGATTCTCTATGGAGACTATTCCAATATGTGCAACAGATGGTAGAAAACCAGGTGGGTTGTAGGTGAAGCAAGATGGTTACTGAAGGCCATAAATGTGGTCAAAGAGAAGACCGCCTCTAGAAAAACAAAGCAGAGATGGACAAGGAGCTCAGTGAAATACGAGCAAAGATGGAGAAGCTAGCATTGAATATGCAGCCGGAGGCAAAGGTACATTGGAGATATGAGTGGCCTTTGAAAAGAATATCTAAGTGGCTAGGAGGTAGCAACAGGTGTTAAAAAGGTGGATGAGGCATGATCAAAACCTCAGTGGCGAGGGAAAGATATCTGAAAGAGATCTTGTAGATTTTCAGGTGGGCAATGAGAAGGGGTGAGTTGATATCGTAAAGTGCTAGGAGGGAAAAGGAGACATCCCAAATTTCTAGGTGGGCAAGGGAGAAGAAATGAGCTTAGTTGAGACTTCATATTAGCAAGCGGTGTTTCCATATGGAGAGAAGGTGGAAGAAAGGCATCATCCATATGAAGAATCATGTGGAACTGCAAGCTCCATGAATGAAGATGATGAGAAGTTAAATACTTCCATCGTCGAGGAGAAGGATCAAAGGAGTTTTATGGTCATTGGAGGAGTAGATATATTCCTGCCAAGTAGCCAAGGAGAGGCTAGCATATTCTTTGCAGAGATATCATCTAAAGGACAACAAGTGAGACTTTCATGAAGGAGGAGGAGTGTAACATCCTGGTTCTAACCCTTATAAACTATAATGTATTATGTAAATATGACTTAGGCTGGTGATCCGATAAAGTTGAAAAGGGGCCAAGTGCCTTTGAAATTTAACACTTCCTATACATTAATAAAATACACCGTTGGCTGCAAGACTGACAAGGATAAAAGAGATAGAGGGCTATGATTCCATGAGAGAGGGGGCTTGAGGGGATAAGTCTTGTTATTATTATTTTATTTACCCATAATTGATTTTATGGAGAAGAGGGGGTTACATGAGCTTCTTGGGAGGGAGGCCATGTGGCTCTTGTCTTTGTGTAATTATTTAAACATCCCTTGGGGGCTGTTTTGGGGTCGTTCTTCCCTTGGTTCATCCTCTTCTCACTGGTTCACTCATTCTTCTTCATCTTCACTCACTATTTATAGTTTGTGTGCTCTTGGGTTGAGCATGGAAACAAATGGTAGGAAAAGGAGATCCATCATTGAATGGTTGTAATGATTTACTGATCATTCCTAGAGGGAATGGATGCTTGTGTGCATGAACTTGATGGCAGTTCGAATGGAACTGTCCACAACTGAGAGTCCTTAGAATTTCTAGTTGGGATATTTCCTGACCAATAGCATTGGAGCCCTAAAGAGAAATGGTATAGCCTCAAGGGCTGCATGGAAGATAAAGGTGTTCATTTCTTGGGGTTGTGAAGGCTGAGGGGGAAAGAGAGTTGGAAATTAGGATTTCTATGAGGTTGGAAAACTTGAGAGCTACTTAACCAACTACTATGTATTTAGACTTGGCCTAGCACCCATCCTTGTGGATTCATAGCCCTCACTCATAGGTGACCTGCTTTTGAGAGTAAATGAACAACATCGTTTATGGTTGGGAGGAACATCCTTGGTCTGTAGCCAGTTGGTGAACATTTACCTGCAAAGATAAGTGCTCTATGTGTTTTATGTTTAATGTATTCCGTTGTGTATTTAATTATCTTTGAGATATGTATTCTAATGTGCCTATCTATTGGTTATTTGTTGTGCATGGCATGTTGTTTATCTCTTTTATGATGTGACATGGATATTGTCTTATGCATGTGGTGTGCATGTTTCTAACATTGTTGATAAGTCCTTTGTTTTCGAATTAGAGATCAAAGAACTAATTCTTGGGACTATAGCATGCCTAACCTGTGGGTGGTTGGGTGTGTTGCATCCTGTTTAAGTGGCGTAGCCTGACCTCTGGGTGGTCGAGTATGTTACAAGGAGTAGATACTGAAGTCTACCCAAAAAGAAGAGGAGAATATGGTTGATTTTCTCACTCAGTGGGAAATGGAGTTGAAGATACTGGAGGATTGTTTGGATAGTCCAGAACCAGAAGGTGGCTTCTAGGAAATAGCCATGCTAGAGGAGACATGCCAGCATGAGTTGCAGTTGGAGGAAGCTAGAATGGAACCAGTCGAAGAACTGACAGGAGTTAGTCTGTCAGATTAGTAAAGGGACTATAAAATTGTAGTTTGTAGCAGAGTTTCTAGTCAGTGTCACAGGAGATGAAAGTCACGTGGGAGATTAGGATGATCCACCCTTAGATAAGCATGATGAGTTGCAGCCGAGTAGACTGTGTAAGGAGAACCAACCGATGAAGCAGCTGGAAGAAGTGATACAGACGATAAGGGATATGATTTTGAAGTCAGAAGAATAAGATGTCAGCAAGGAGAAGCTAGACAGAGGAGAACCTGCATGAGTAGCAGGAGAGATGCTGCAGAAGCAACAAGGCAAAGCAGCGGGAGGACAATTCTAGGAGAAATTTTGGGATACAGGAGGATTACAACAGAGATGGGAATCTCATGAGCAGGAGCTCATGAATTTTTGTATCCGTGGAGTATGATGTAGGAGCATCGCTCCACATCAACACGCGTGAGCTGGTTATCATGATTGGTGCACATTCAAGGAAGGGAGAGGCGTCACTCTCTCATTTTTCCTTCAAAATTTGAAATGTAATTGAGGAAATTAATGTTCTCAGGCTGGAAGAGCCAAGTTGTGTCTTCTCACAAGTTGTATATGAGGTCACCTTAAGTTGTTTATGGTAGGAGGGATCTGCATCTGATTCAAATTGGATTTCCATCATTGTAATTTGCCTCATTAGTCAATAGTTTTGAATGGTGATTAAAAACCACTAGCTTATCTTGGAGGGAAGCTTGTCGAGCCCCTATTGTATAAATCTTTGTATTGTTTCCTAGTAGAGGTTGTTGGAGTTTGTGGAGAGCTGAGAATTATTTGCAGTATGGACTCACATATTGTAATTGACATTCCCCCATTAATAGAAACATAACAGATTTCACAGTTTGTCATTTTCTTGTGTAATGGATATTTATTTCTGAATGTCATCCATGTGTGTTTATGTTGTAGATGTATGTTAAGATTCATTTGCATGGATAGAGACAAAATCCTCTATCTGTGATTGTGTTGAAATGGTTTTGGTTCTTTAGGCTAGTGCACGACAGAGAGTTGAAACTCTGTGAGTTGTCACAAGGAGTGCATGTCTGAACTCTTTTGATTCAGAGGAGAACATGCTAGGAGGGCACACCAGAATAATTCACAGACTCAAGGGAGAATTTCAAGGTTGTTGAATACCTTGGAAACAAAGTCTGTGTAGGAGTAAGCGTAGAACATAGTTACTGAAGAATGTTTTGGACTCTACCAGGAGGGCATTGAGTAGGTGCAAATGTGCATAAGACCAACACATTCTGGAGAGTTGAGGAAATTGACGAAAGTCCCAAAGTTGTTGAACACTCTAAGGAAGGAAGATTCTGCAAGTGTGCATTGAGTGAGGAAAAGGATTTGCCTTAATAATTATGAAAGATTTTAGGGAGAATTCGTCTGAAGGCTTAAATGAGCATAAGGAGTGTGCCAAAGATCGAGTGATACCATCTCACAAGATCAGGAGAAAGAGAATAGAATTTCTAGGAGGGAATTAGAAGGTTTGTAGAAGGATGTAGGAGAGCCGAGAACCTTTAATCTTTTATCCGAGAAAATATTTGGAAGAACCAACATTGTCGCATGCATAATTCCCACAAGGAGTGCAGAAAAGAGATGATAAATCCAAGTCTTGGAAAGAGAGAAAAGTGATAAGTGTGCGCAAGGAATGAGGACTCGTCGAAGTCCTGAAGGCAAGTGAGATCACCCATCATCAAGAGAAGACATGTGGCAGAAGATCTGGGAGGTAGATCTCCTGAGGGATTGCCAAGAGCAAGGAGAAATCTTTGCAAAGTCGCAAAGAGTGGAGAGAGTCCAAACTGTTGGAAATGGAAGGGACACGTGGAGGACATCCACCAATTTTGGAGGAGAGGTGCTCCAGAATAATTCATAGGAGAATAATAAAGAGACTCTTAAAGGCCAGAGTCCAAATAGATCACAGCCGTCGATCTAAAGGAGGAACGAGGACCATTGATCCTGGCATCATTTGTGCTCATCGATTCAGAGTTCGGGAACATAGGAGTTGTTTGTTGTGGAAAAATTCGGAAGCCTGAAGCCTGAACTGATTTTCAGGTTTTAGCCCTGGGACATAGCCTGAGGGTATATTATGGGATGGGTCTAACACAGAGAACTAGTGCCACCGTAAAATTTCTTCAAAGGGCCAAGAAGAGAGCCGCAAGGTTAATAGGACCTCCACTTTAGAGAGGGAGGGACCTGTGATAAATCACGTTGGGTTCCAATAGGGAACCGAAGGGTCAATTTGACTCAGGTGTTTGAATGATACTAGACCATGAGTTTGAGAATCCCCCTTCATTTGAGAGAAGGGAGAGAGGGGGGGTGACTGCGCCAATGTTGCTTTACCTCATTGTCTAATATACAAACATGATCTTCTAGAGAATGAGAAAATAAAAAATAAAATTCATGATCTCATCCAATGGGACACATTCAACCAAGATCCTCACCTTGTGGGAGCCCAATTATATTGTTTCATAAGAAGGATGGGACATGATGAATTTGTATTGATTATAGAGCCCTGAAAAAAATCTATGTCAAGAATCAATACTTCATCCCTCAAATTGACAATATTCTTGATTATCTTAATGGTGTCAAGTTATTTAGTAATATTGATCTAAAGTCAGGATACCACCAAGTCTTGATTGAGCAAATTGATGTACGAAAGACTGCCTTCATGTCTAAAGAAGGCATTTTTTAGTGGTTGCTCATACCTTTTGGCTTGACTAATTATTCGATAAGATTCATGAGGATGATGGATGATATCATGAATCCATTCACAAAAATTTTTTTGGTCTTATATTTGGATGACATCCTCATCTTCAACAAAACTTGGGAACAAAATTTGTAGCACAATCAACAAATCTGAAGCACTCTTTGGCAACACAAGTTATATGCTAGTTTGGAGAAATGATCATTTGGAATGTAGATAATTTAGTATCTAAGATACATCATGGATCAACATGGGGTTCATGTATACCCAACAAAGATCTAAGTCATTTCTGATTGGTCAACCCTGATGACTCTAAAAGAGCTCCATAGCTTCTTAGGCCTTGCCAACTTCTACCATGGGTTAATGTTGGGTGTCTCTCATATCACTTAGCTCTTAAGCCAAGTGACTAAGGGTGGAGCTAAAGCCATGTTTTTGCTATTTTGAGTCATAACAAAAATAATTCAAGGATCTAAAATATTTTCTACTCTCGGCACGAGTCCTCACTCTACCAGAATTGCAACAACCATTTGAGATTGAGATAGACACCTCTAACTATATTATTTATGTAGTCCTCACTCAACATGGACATCTAGTGGCATGTCATAGTGATACACTCTCTAACATTGTTCGCAGGTATCCTACCTATGACAATGATATGTACTCCATATTGTAGGCATTCCAATAGTGTAAGCATTATATTTTCAAAAATGAAACGATCATCCACATTGATCACAAGCCGCTACAATTCATGCAAAAATAGGGAAAGTTACAAAACGACTACCATCAGAAGTGTTCCATGTACTTGCAAGAATTCCACTTGAACATTATGTACAATAAGGGAAGCACAAACCATATTGTATATTTCCTTATCCAACCCTCGATTGTGTTGCTAACCATGTTTCTTAACTCTTGTGGGAAGAAGACCTATGGTTGGTGCCAATTGTATGGTAGTGACCCTGGTTTTGCTTCTAAATATAATACATTGGGAATAGGTACACAAGTTTCAAACATTCACCTTTAGGATGCACTTTTGTGTTATTTGAGCCATCTTTTTGTTCCTTCAAGTGAGCATGAAAAGATAATTTGGGAGGTGCATTATACTCAAGTAGTAGGGCACTTCAGTGTGGAGAAGATATTAGTAGTACTCCAAAAGTATTTCTATTGGCCAAAACCCCAACATGACATTGGTAGGTATATCAAATCGTGCATTTCATGTGCCATATCTAAGCTTTCCATTAATAATTATAGGTTGTACACTCCTCTACCTACCCTAGACAATCTGTGGGATTCAATATCCATGGATTACATGTCATTTTTTCCCTCCACCAAGCATGGCAATGACTGTGTCTTTGTGGTTTTCTATTGGGTTCTCTTATATGGCCATTTTGGCACCATGCATGAAGAGTATCACAATAGAATCCACTGTTAATATCTTCTTTGAGTGTGTTTGGGTTCATTTTGGGATACCACAAGACATTATTTCAAACAAGGTTAGTAGGTTCTTCAGTACCTTCTAGTATAGCTTGTCATATCTAATGGACACTAAGGTGACTAAATCAACTACCTTCAACCCCTAAATAGATGGGAAAATGAAGGTGGTGAATAGGATGATTATGCATATTCTCTATACAACTCCAAGCATTCACATACACGAGATGAGATCCTTACATATGTTTAACATAGTTACTACAGATCCATCCATATGTCTATTATCCAAATCTCTTTTCAAGTATGCTTGGGGTTCTAGCAAATGCCCCTCATTGATATGGCTCTTCCCATTGCATCTACACATGAAGAGTTCTCCCATGATCATACTAAGGAATATAGAGTATCCAATTGTTTGAGTGGATCTAGCACATCCAACAATAGGTTCATGATATCCTACACAAAGCTAAAGCCAAATACAAGAAACGATGTAACCGACATCGAGTTTCACACAAGTTTTAGGTTGGTGATAAGGTGTGGTTGCATTTGCTGAAAGAGTGTCTCACAAGCCCACCATAGGAAGCCCAGAACACTTAGATATGGACCTTACACCATAATGAAGGTTATGGATGAGAATGATTTTCAATTGAGTATTCCCCCTTTACTTGGCTTGCACCTAGTATTTAATATGGAGCTATTTCGACCATGTTATCCACCCCTATTGGACACCTTAAAGGTGGATGAGCATTTTCCCCCTAAAAAAATCACTCCTAATTGCATTGAACAAGATACAATGGATTGTATCATGGACACCATTATGAATGGAACCTACCAGCAGAACATACAACTCTATCAAGTTGTTAAAACATGGCAGCTTCATCATCAAGGAAAGTGGCTCACCATGAGTCATATTCAACAAAAGTTCCCCCATATTATGGAGGAAATTAATGCAATGGGGACCATTTATTCCTAAGGGGGTATAGGGTGGATATCAGTGGCCACCCACCTCTTCCACTGACTCATAATGATTCCCTGTCTTGGAATTTTTTTCTCTAGTTTTTCAGGTTCCAAACATCCAATTCATTTTTGAGGCCCTAAATAGTGTTTTTTGTCCTTGTGAGGAGTCAAGGTTTCTATAGAATTCCAAATAATTGAAAAAAATTGTTATTCTCATCAATATATTTGCAATGGAATATTGTGCACCCCAAATGGAGTTTATATGTGGAAGTAGTGGCCTTGAGAAGTTGACATATCGACTAGACTCCTTGGGGTTTGCATTCCTGTAGGCCACTTCATCTCCTAGGGTTAGGGTTTTGGATATTTAAAGGTTTTTTCTCTTATGGTTTAGTACTTTATATTAAAATTTCATTTTTTCCTCTTGTAATGGGTAGCTTTTGAATGAGTGTAGACAATACTTATCTCTTTAGACATAATCTACAACCATTCTTGATAGTTTGTATTATTTTTCATTTCACAATGTTTTACTATTTGATTCATTAATATAATTTGGTTCTCATTGTATTACTATGCTCTCTGCAATATTTGTGTGTGTGTGTGTTTCCATTCATATTCATGTTTTTCATTTCATTCTCTATACAATCTAGATCATCTTGAACCAAAAATGTTGTGTGCTTATTTCCCTTTCCTCTATTTTTGTAACCATTCATTGAACAAATTTTTCATATATACCATTTGATTCTCCAATCGAAGTAACTAAAGCTCTGCATTACTGGTCTCTAGAGGATCATCCATGGTCTATTTAAACATTATTTTTCCCTTCTTCTTTTGCCAATATTGGGGTCAATAGCACCAAGTTCTCCACCTTCAAGCAACTTCTATAATTGAGTGAGAATACATTATGTGCTTCCCTCCTATGGA
>JZKD02S1706499.1:103978-119968 GCA_000966675.3 Picea glauca
GTATCATCTCTTGGTGGCTCTCATTATTATGTTACTTTTATTGATGATGCAACTAGAAAAACTTGGGTTTATTGCATTTGACAAAAATATGATGTTTTTGATACTTTTAAGAAATCGAAATCTTGGGTTGAGAATGAGACAGGAAAAAGGTTGAATTGTCTTTGATCAGACAATGGAGGTGAGTATTGTAAAAAGGAATTTAATTATTATTGTTCATACCATGGGATTCATAGAGAGAATACAGCTCTAGGAACACCACAAGAAAATGGTGGGTCAGAAAGGATGAACAATACAATCATGGAACGTGCAAGGAGTATGAGATTGCATGTTGGTTTGACCTTACAATTTTGGACAAATGTTGTGGATATTGTTGTTTTATTAATAAACAGAGGACCTCCAAGCTCTTTGGATGGTATAATTCTAGAGGAGGCATGAATAGGTAAAAATGTAAACTATTCTTTTTTGAAAACTTTCGGTTGTGAATCATTTGTCGATATTGATAAAGAAAATAGAACAAACCTTGAGGAAACATCCAAGAAGTGTACATTTATTGGATAAGACATTAATGATTTTGGTTATCGCATATGGGATTATGAAAATAAACATATAATTAGGAGTAGAGATTTCATATTCAATGAGAAGGTCATGTACAAATATCAGTTGCAGGGAAAGAAACAGGAAACAGAAAAACCAGAATACATAGTGCTTGATGACATGACTGAAAAAGTAATTCCAAAGGTACCTGAAAATCAAAATGTACAACAACAAGATTAGCAGGTACCTCAAAATCCCACAAGTGTTGTTAGAAGATCTACCTAGTTAAGTAGACCCTCTGAATGATACTCTCCTTTATTGTATTATTTATTGTTGACTTATACCGGTGAACCAGAATGTTATGAAGAGGCAATGCAGGTAGACACCAAAAATAAGTGAGAGAAATGAATGAAAGAGGAAATGGATTCCTTGGTAAATAACTAGACTTGGGACTTTGTTTAGTTTCCTACAGGAAAAAGAACATTGCAGAATAAATGGGTTTACAAGTTGAAAGAAGAAGATGGAGGAAAAAAGAGGTACAAGGATAGACTTGTTGCAAAGGGGTTTGCACAAAATAAAGGTATAGATTTTGTTGAAATGTTTTCTCCTATTGTTAAAATGACTTCAATTAGGACTTCTTTAAGTCTTGTGGTAGTAGAAACTTTTCATCTTGAACAGATAGATGTAAAAACAAATTTTCTCCATTGGTATTTGGAGGAAGAGATTTCTATGTAGTAGCCAAATGGGTATGAGGTCAAAGGGAAAGAGAATTTGGTATGCAGGTTGAATAAGAGCTTGTATGGCCTAATTCAAGCTCCAAGGCAGTGGTATTTGAAGTTTTATAGATTTATGACAGAACAAGGTTATAGTAGATGTCATTTTGATCACTGTGTTTATTTTAAAAAACTAGAAAATGGAAGTTATATTATCTTGCTATTGTATGTAGATGGAATTCTTTTTGCAGGGTCTAATATGCAGGATATAAATTTTCTCAAGAAGAAATTATCTAATTCATTTGCGATGAAGGATTTGGGTGCCGCAAAGAAAATCCTTGGTATGAGAATAAAAAGAGACAAGAAAAATTGCAAATTGACACTGTCTCATGGTGAGTACATAGAGAAGGTGTTGGAGAGGTTTAGAATGAAGAGTGGAAAACCAGTTAGTAAAACTTTGGCCATCCATTTCAAATTAACAAAGGAAACATGTCCCAAGACACAGGAGGAGATAGAATACATGTCCAGGGTCCCTTATTCATCAGCAATTGACAGCTTGATGTATGCGATGGTTTTCACAAGACCAAATATTGCACATGCAGTGGGAGTTGTGAGCATGTATATTAACAATCCAGGTAAAGAACATTGGGAGGGATTAAAGTGAATTCTCAGGTATTTGAGAGCTACTTCTACTCATGCATTATGTTTTGGAGATTCAGACAATGTTATATAGGGATATGTTGATTCAGATATGGAAGGTGATAAAGATAGCAGGAGGAGCACCACATGGTATGTTTTTACTATAGGTGGAACAACAGTATGTTGGATTTAGAAACTACAAAATTTTGTTTCACTTTCAACAACTGACGCAGAGTATGTTTCTGCTACAGAGGCTAGTAAATAAATGATTTGGTTACAGAGGTTTATGGAGGAATTGGGAAAGAAGCACGGGAATAGTAGGTTGTACTGTGATAGTGAGAATGTAATTCATCTTGAAAATAACTCATCCTTCCATTAGAATACTAATCATATACATCTCAAGTACCACTTCATATGATCCATCTTGTAAGATGGACATTTGAAGTTGGAAAAGATACACGTTAGCTAGAAGCTTGCAGACATGTTAACAAAGGGAGTAACGAGGAAAAAATTGAGCTCCTGCTCAGTTTCAGTTGGTCTTCAAGAATGAATATGAAGATGATAAATTTTCCATGTCTAAGAAGGTTCATAGTCCAATAGATACAAAAATGGTGGAGTTGTTGAGATCAGTCTCCAAGTGGGAGATTGTTAGTTATGGAGCTTGATTATCTTCCTGATTCAGAGATCTTTGTTTTCAGCCGTTTTTATAGCCCATGAAGTCTTTACACCCTGGAAGAATGTAAACTCCTCCACGTGAGGGAGTGCAGAGGGGGGTTACCCCCTCTACGCGATCTGGGGGAAAGGGTTCCCCCAGCGGGGGTTCGGGGTCGAAGCCCCTGAAGGAAAAATTGTCTTTTAAGTGTATATTGTAATTTCATTGTAAATATGGCCCATTCATTATAAGGTCACATATATGACAGTAGAATTTATGTTAGGGTATTTTTCCCTAGAAGGAAACCCACTTTTATGAGGGAAATGTATTGCAGCTATGAATCATTGTGAATATTGTATTCTGAGAGAGGCAATTGTGAGAGAAAGAAGAGGAAGTTACATCGGGTGTGTTGTAGGTTGTATCCCTTCATTTGTTGGATAATAATAAAGGAATGAACTAGCAATTTCTTTGGTGGACGTAACCCACACTTGGTGAACCATGTATATTTGTGTCTCTATTGTATTTTGTATCTTCTATGTTTTATTTATGCATTTGTTTTATTTTATTTCTCTGTGATCCTGTTTTTCTAACAACAAAATCCACAAATTTAGGATCTAAATAAAAACTCAAGGACAAAAATGAGAAATCATCTCAGCCAACCTATGAGACCCTTAAATTCCCCTTGAGACTAGGAAAACACTTGTGATCAAATGAGGAAGAATATCAAACCAACATATGAGACTCTCATCCTCTTCTTGAGAATAGAAAAACTAGTTGTGAGGTGGATTCTCCCACAAAACTAATTTCCCCTTAAAACTAGGAAACTAATTTGTGAGGTGTATTCTCACACAAAAATAATTTCCCTTTTTACAAATTAAATGAAAAATACATGAGTGATTCCACTCACTTCATTTTTCCAATTTAAATGAATAATACATGAGCCTCTCACACTCATTTAAAGTATTAATCATTTTTACAATTGAAATGAATCATTTATGAGCATTAATCATTCCTTTTAAACTTTCTCACCTATCATCAATCAATCATTTTAATGATATTMTCCATTGTGTGMAAAGTAATGAATCCTTGTGTGGAAATCCTCTTGGACCATACRTTCMCACAAAAATCACTTTTGGTCCTMCAAAAGTATAGAGAGAAATTGTGACTTGAATCTCCACAACYAGCTTCTAGGAAGAGTCTTACACTCCACGATGCACTTCCCCACTACTCGATTTACATAAAAAATGTCTCTGAAAAGTCACACCCTTATTCTCCTTCACCTTTGTACTTTGAAATGAGGATGTTGATGCCAACACTTGCATCAATGAAAATATGTAGTTGATTCCTTGAAATGCATAAAAAATGTCTCTGAAAGGCTGCACCCTTCTTCACTTTCACCTTTGTAATTCAAAATGAGGATGTCGATGGCAACACTTGCATCAATGCAAATTTGTAAATGATAATACATGATCATAATTTTTCAAATTTCAAAGCAATACCATACTTTCCAAGAGTTTATAAAACACTCATGGACGATTTTACAATGATTTCCAAATAGGCCTTAGAAAAAAATAATGCATGTCACTCAACAGTGGCTACAAGACCCCTTACAATGTTACCAACAATGCTTAGGCATAAAACAATTGCCTTCACTGTCATCATTACTTAAGAGTGGCTAATCACAACCTCTTACATCAATTTCAAGGCAACATTAACATTAAGGAAAATACATCAATTATGAAATGGTGGTAAAACTCTATGGTTTCAAAATCCCCACTATAACATGTGCAACATATACCAAAGTTTTCAATATCCCTTGGATTTTTCACTTTCCGCTTTAACATATAGAAAAAATTCCTTGCAAATTTCAGATCTTGCTACCCTACTGCAGCATCAAAAACCACCATAATCTGCAAACACATTGTATCCTCTTGCAATTCCCAAAAAGAGGAAAACATCATAAATGCATGAAACTTACATTGGGTTTCATGCCAAGGTTCTCAACCGGCTACTCAAATCTCAACATACACAACACCAACAAGTCTATCTCATCATTCTAGAACTTTTGACTGTAAACTCGACCATATTCTAAAATGTGCAACTCTAACTCAAAAAGCATGCTAAGCGGTCATGGGCTTAGCCATAGCCCTTAAATTTCGCTACCTAGATCAAAAAATGGACTATGCCATTGAATCTATCACTGTCACTTATAGACCCCCCTGGACTCCCTACCTCAATCTATGTGACAAACATGGTTGTACCTCCTGCAATAAATTCACCTCCAGCATCGAAAAAAATGCTCGTACGGGCCCGCGCATGATCCTTATCTGTTGGAAAAAGAGTGGTTTAAATCAATTTTGATGGTGGATTTAACAAATTCACCACATACATTGCATTGGTTAGGGTGTTGTTAAGTTTGGGGGAGGTCTAGGGGTCAAACCCCCAGGCCTCCCCATTGGGAAAGTGGTTGTAACATAATTTTAAATCTAGTTTTAAAACCTATAACAATCCTCCATTAACGTCTGGTACGTTGGTTGGTTAGTTGTCAATTGATCTGGTGGATGGACTTTTAAAATTTTGATTTTTCGGACCGAACCCTCATTGGGAATCCGAGGGGTGCCATGTGGCACTATGTGATTGGTCAGTCAACATTCGAGTGGCAATCCAATCAACACCTTCATCAGCACCATGTTAGTGCCCAGTCAACGTCTAGTCAGTTCCATGTCATCTAACATGTCATCCTTTGTTGGAGGTAGGCAAAAAAGGGAAATAAAGATGAGGCAAGACAAAAATGGAAAGAAGGATGAGCTAGACCAAAGAAGGAAAGCAAGGGGATCATGGGAAAGAAAGTGTGCACAAGGAAAGTGACAGCTGGAAGGAATCACAACACGCACGCATGCAGAGGAAGACCTAACGATAGTAGGTTTAGGGTTTTTGTAATGCATTGTAATGGTTGAAGAGCCAGAAGCATATAAATATAGATACTTAGGTATCATAGGAGAGAGGGAGAGAGGTCGTTGGTTTTAGATGGATTCGAAGTATTGTTGAGACTATTTTTTTAGTCACACATGAGTTGATGCGATATGTAATGTTTTGTTGTATGATCTATTTTGTATAAGTTGTTGAGCTAGAGAGGACGAAGGAGGGTATATCTTGAGGGTTAGATCAGAGGTTGTGGAGCTTGGTACGATCTAGTCCGCCTCATATAGATCTTACCTATCTAAGGAGGATTGTAAGCGTGGGACGTTGTAACAATAGAACGACTATAATAACATAGATGAGAGACAAATATTTGTGGATGTAGCCCAGGAGGGGGTGAACCACGATAACATCTGTGTTGTGTAATGAATGCATGCATATCTTTATTGTCTTCAACAATTATTATTATGTTTAATGAATGAGTTGTTACAATTCCTGTTTATTCGTGAATAACAGTATGCTGCATTTACAAGTTATAATAATGGTTCAATATATAGTCCTCACATCTCACACTCAATATTAGGCTGTAAACACATGAGTCTTACAACCACCCATTAAATCTATCTCAGGTGAGGCTGCGCTGCACATTCTGTGTGATGTGTTTCCTTTTGGTTTACCAGGACGACCGATGGTTTTAGAGGCTTTCTTGGAAACCCGAAAGACATGAACCCTGGGTCAATACAAAATCAGTCAGTAAAGAAGTAGTTAAACCAACAAATGGTTTCATTGTCGTTGGTAGGAACAAAAGAGGGTTGAGTAGATGAGATAAGCCTAAGATCTGTTGGAGGCATATCAAGAAAATATTAAGAAAACAACAATGAGCGATTAGAAGGTAATGTTGAGACCATGGAATCCCACAAAAGCAGAGACCGAGAGCTGGTTGAGAACCAAAGAGCTAGAGTTTGCACAGAAAGACAACATAAATCCTAGACTAACACCCCACAAATATCTTGAGAAATATGTGTTTACTGATTTACTCGAAGTCTTTTTCTATGATTTTCCACATCTATTACAGGAGTGGATACCAATTTTGAAGGATAACCATGCAATGAACCAGATTCAACAATTAGATTGGACCCCAGTACAGATTGAGCAGTTACAACAGGTGAACAACAAATTCACCCGCGTAGTAGATTTTTGGCTAGACAGTAACGTGGCAGATTTTATAACAGAGTTTGCAGTCGACACAGTGAAGTTGTACAGTGCAGTGGAGAAAGAGTTTCTACGAGGACCCTGGAGAAGGTACATTCAATATCTATATACATCTATTAAGATACTGCTATATAACAAAGGTGTAACAACAATGGAATCAAACAACTAAAATTCCCTGCATGCATGGGGGAAGAGGGGAAGCACTAACAGAAAGAGGAGAAATGGAAGGAGGTAAGAATAAGGGAAAGAAGGAGGAACCCTTGGACTCAATCATGATGGATGATGACCAGATCCAACGGATCTTGGAGACAACTGGAAAGACAYGTAGCRGAGTACCCTACCAATAAAAGGTGAATACCAAGAAGAGAGTTGTAGTTGTGAGGGAAGGCTTGGAGAGTGATGAGRAATAGGTAGAAGATCTTTGGGCTATGGAGAAGATTGAGGAAATCCTTCAYGCAACATATGATAAGAAGGTAAGAGGTCCAAGAATAGGAAGAGAAGGCAKTAATCCTATCCATATCAATGTCAGTGTGGAACCCATAAACCCATGTGTGACTAATACACGAAAGAGAACACCACCGTTTAGACAACYGAAGTTYARAGGAAGTCTAAAAGAAGACAATACATCTACACATAGAGCAACAACTGGAGGAGGYAGTTCAGGTAGCACGATTCAAGTATCTACACCATGTGGAGGTAKTAGTTCAATATTAAAAATCGTAAGAAATGATCCCACCATMAGGTTACCATAATTTTGAGGAGAAGCAACAGAAGACCCTAAGAAACATTTGTTCATTTGTGAAAAKATCTAAGAAGAAAAATAGATCACTGATGAAGATAYTAAACTTGCACAACTATCGATTACGCTAAGGGACCRCCGACTAGACTAGTACATGAGTCTAGACACAAACAGTGCTCCTAGGACGACAAGGACACTGGTAGACATGAAGAATTTACTAATAAAYGAGTTCCAGAAGCAGAGCTCAGAGGATCAATACATGAATGAGATGATATAAATCAKAYAGARACCAGGAGAATCCGTATGGGATATTGACCAGAGATTCAAGYGACTAAAGGGAAAGTTAAAATATCTCGTGAATGATATGCAGCATCRACACTTGTTTGTCAATTCACTGCTCCCACACTTGAAATATCCATTGAGACAAYAAAAGTTCCAGATTCAGGAAGAGGCTCTGCAGGAAGCCTTGCAACTGGAAGAAAACCAGTACTAGCAGACAGACCTAGCTATTGAAGAGATGAAGGAGGACTTGAAGAACTTAACATTTCAACTAAACCAAAMTAAGAGTAAGGACAAACAAGAAGTCATTTGTTGTACCACATGCAGGAAAGAAAGACACCACAAGAACAAATGTCCAAAATTCRCATAGTACATGGCAACAGACATGCCAAACCCATTTCCAATAGGAGGACCATGGTGTGAGGTAAGCAAGAAACCAGTTCACGACCCATATCACTGCCCGATGAGGCAAAAATACCAGACAATCTTGAAGATTTCATATTGCACCTTTTGCAAGTTAGTGGGCCACGATGACAAAGATTGTATAAATATGGAGTTGATGTGAGAAAGGACATCAGAAACATATAGAGTGCAGGTCGAAATGATGATGGGGCAAGATGAACCACAGTTTAATCCAATTCCATCTACATAAAACAATGCGCATCAGCAGTATAATATTGTGCATCAACCATACAACAATGTGCAGTCGCAGTACAACAAGGAACAATCTCAATCCAACACCATTTAGTACAATCCGACGCCTCATTATAACATGCCAAGAGGATATACATTAGGCTACATAGGTGGAGGATGAGCCAGAGGAGGTTTCGAATGAGGTAGAGAACCAGTGGTATGTCACAATTGCCAGTAACCAGGACATTATGCAAGGGAATGTCTCCTTCCAGTAGCCACTTGTATGTATTGTCACTCATCAGACCATGATACAGAAGAATTTCTAACACTGTTAGTACAGATTCAAGAAAAGAGGAATCATAACAACCATAATGTTCAGTGGATTTCATTCAGAGCAAGAAATGAAGGATGAAACATCAATATAGTTACTCGTAGAGGAGCTAAAATAGGACATGACGGAGCTCGACAAGAACCAATACAAAACCATTGGGTAAACAAGAACGTCGAACCAAGGAAGCAGTTTGACGCACAAAAGGAGAAGGAGATATTTAAGAATTCCTGAAAAGCATTTCAGAAGGAGGATGTCACGATGACTTCAACTGTGCAGTAAAACAAGGAAACATCAAAGTACGACATGCCTCCATAATTAGATCATACCAATGAAATGAAACCCATGGGACAAGTAAGTACAATCAAAGACTTCTTGCAATCATGTGTAAAAGTACTAAGTGATCCATCATTTGTGAAAATATTGCAAAATATACTAGAAAAATGTAGTATCGAGACAGAAGGAAACTAGAACCAAAGACAGTCAATCACCTACACATGAGAAGAAGAACAAGTAGGGAATTTAGACTGAATGCCAATATTGGAGATTTCAATATGGGAGACATCATATTGGATATAGGATCTAAAGTTAATGTATTACCAAAGAAGACATGGAAATGCATGGGAGAGCCCACATTAGGATATTCACCTGTTCAATTGAAACTAGCAAATATACAAAGAGTCCTACCAATTGGTAGACTGAAAGGAGTGACAATAGACCTGGATGGAGTGCGCACTAAAGAAGACTTTGAAGTCATTGAAATAGTGGATGACACAACACCTTACCCAACAATGCTTGGTCTAGATTGGGCATTTGACAACTAGGCCATAATCAACTTGAAGACCCCAAAAATGACATTTGAATCAAGAGAATACAGGGTCATTGTGCCATTAGACCCATCAGAAGGAGAGAGGTTTGTAGAACCTACTTGTCTAAACTTAGAGGAAATCGACCAGTTATACAGAACAACTACGCGTGATGAGGATTATGTAAACCCAACTATAGACAAAATACTCACTTGGTGGAGAATTACCTCATGTGAAACAGACTCAGATATAGGTTTAGAGAACTTGCAACAAAGGCTACATGAAGTATCCTCGATAATATGTACATGAATAGGCCGCACAGTAAGATGGGTAGGCAAAAAAATTAGGGAACCACCTAGTTTCCACGTAGTAAACGATTTAGAAACATTCTTGGTACAATATTAAGACGACGTCTTAAAGAACCAAAGATTGTTAGCACTTGATATAGCACTCAAGGCCACACCTGCAAGATGGTGGGGTGCACACAAAGATACCATCACAGATTGGTACCAATGTAAGCGATTACTACGCATAAGGTTTGACGCAGAACGGAAAAACAACAAGCAGTAGAAGTATGATGGAAAAAGGGAACCAGCAAAAAACTTGGAGGAGTGCAGAACGTTGTGGAAAATGACACCCCAGAGGAATGGCCTCATCATTTTATACACACTCTAGAGGACATACCAACGAACTAGTATACATGCCAAGAATTGCGTAAAGGAACAACGACCTGGACGACATTGCAACAAAATTTCACAGTCACTTTCTCATTCGAGAATGATAACCCCAACATAGATGCCACTCTTAAACCAATAAGAGGAGTGATATTCACCAAAGAACCAGAAATAGAAATGATCATAGAAGAGAAACAATGAAACAAACAGATAGTCAAGGAACTACTGTCATGTTACCATGTGCAAGAGGAAGCACTGGATGAAGACGATCCGTGCGATATTCAAATAGAAGAAGTAGAAGGTGTGAGAGAAGTGGAAGGACCACCAATAGAATCAGAATTTATTTTTTCACTGATCAAAATAAAGAAAGTCAACATTGGGAGAATGGAGCATCCCAAAATGGCTAGCATCGGAGATTACTAGGATAAGCAAACAATGGAAAGCATCAGAGAGTTATTGTGCGAGTACAACGACTTGTTTCCCACAGCATTCACAAAGATGAAAGGTATAGCCGGAGAGCTAGGGAAATGAAGATACCACTCATACCTGAAGCGAGATCGATCAAACAATGGACATATAGACTAAACCCAATATACAAGAAGAAAGCAAAGCTAAGATCGATAGGATGCTCGAAGCTAGAATCATAAAACCAGTCGAAGAATCAGAATGGATAAGCCCAATGGTAGTACAGAACAAGAAACAAGGAGGGATCAAGATATGCGTCAACTTGAGGAAATTGAAATATGCATGCCTACATGACCCATTCCCTAGACCTTTCATGGACAAAGTGTTAGACAAGATAGGAGGACATGAAGCTTACTCATTTACTGATGGATTCTCAGGCTATCATCAAATCAAGATAGCCCAGGAAGACAAACATAAGACCATGTTTGCAACAAAATGGGGATCATATCAGTATACATTCATGTCATTTGGACTGAAGAATTCACTAGCAATCGTTTCCAGAGTAGTCATTGCAACATTTAAGGAATTCATCCACCAGTTTCTTGAAGTATACTTGGATGATTGGACATTCTACATTTTGTTGAAACAACATATAGAACTCTTACGACTAATGTTAGAAAGATGCAGACAGTGACAGATATCATTGAACATAAAGATATGGATATTTGGAACACCCTTTGGGATACTGTTGGTCCATATAGTATGAAAACAGGGTTTATTAGTAGATCTTACAAATATTGCAGTAAGTGTTAACTTACCACCACCAAAAACATTCTGTCAGCTAAGAGCGACAGTGGGACACACAGGATACTATAGGAAACTTATCAAAGGGTATGCATAGATTACTGCACCAATGTAAAAGATGTTAAGAAATGATACAAAGTTTCAGTGGAACGACGAGTGTCAACATGGTCTGGACACCCTAAAGGAAAATATGGTCACCACACCAATATTAGTCATTCTAGATTGGGAGAATACATTCCACGTTCACGTAGATGCATCAACAATAGCACTTGGAGCTATCTTGGTGCAGCCAGGAGTGAGAGACTTGGATCGCCCAATAGCATTTGCAAGCAGGAAGTTGTCATAATCATAGCAACACTATAACACTACAGAAAGGGAAGGCCTAGATATGGTCTATGCACTACAAAATTCCAGACACTACTTATTTGGAAAACACTTTAAGATGTTCACAGATCACTTAGCACTAAAATACCTAGTCAACAAGCCAGTGTTGGTGGGGATAATCTATTGATGGTTACTATTGTTCCAATAATTTGAGTTTGAAGTAATAGTCAAGCAAGAAAAATTGAATGTAGGACCTGACCACTTGTCAAGAGTCACGAATGGAGAAGAACCTACGAATTTGGAAGACAACTTTTTAGATGCACAATTATTTTCATTCCATATCACTGATGAATACTTTGTAGATATCATCTAGTACTTGAGAAAAGGTACTATGCCGCAAGAATATAGAACTGCACAGAAGAAAAACCTAGTAGTCCGCGTTGTCAACTATCAACTGATTGCAGGACACCTATACAAAATGGGTGCAAATAGCATATTGCGAAGATATGTGTTAGAACACGAAAGACCAACAGTGTTAGCAAAATCCCATGAGGGGATCACAAGAGGGAATTATGTAGGCAAATCTACCATGCAGAAGGTGTTGCACGCAGGACTATGGTGGCCAACAATTCACAGAGACTTGAAGGATTACTGTCAAAAATGTGATGTCTTTCAAAGGGTAGGTAAACCCAATAGAAGGCAAGATATGCCATTACGACCACATATAATATTACAGGCATTCGATCAGTGGGAAATCGACTTTGTGGGACCAATCAACCCACCAACAAAAAGAACAGGATCGAGGTACATTATCACCACGACAAATTACCTAACAAGATGGGCAGAAGCCGCACCAGTGAAGGATTGCAGGACAGAAACAACAAGACACTTTCTATTTGAAGAAGTGATCACTAGATTTGGATGCCCAAGAATTTTGATGAGTGACCAAGGCACGCACTTCATAAACAACACCATCAATGCTATGACTAAAGAGTTTGAAGTCGATCATCATAAGATCATGCCATATCACCCATAGGAAAATGTCACATTGGAAGCATTCAAAAAAATCTTGGAGAACATGCTAACTAATATTTGTAATGTCAACAAGGACAACTGGGAGCTCAAAGTACCAACAATATTATGGGCATACAGGACTATGTGCAAAAATTTGACAGGGCACGCACCATTCAAACTAGTCTATGGCCAAGAATCAGGGCACGCACCAACAGAGACGTAGTGTGCAGGAGGAAGAAAGGGCATGCACACTTATGAATGAAAAAACTTGGCGAACAGAAGGACAATGGTCACATAAAAAGAAAAACAAGCGGGAAAAGGAAAGTCGGCAAAAGAAGTACGACAAGAAATCATTAGGAAGAATTAAAGGATGGAAAGGACCGATGCGATGCCACATTAATCGCGCCAATTAGAGAAAAAAAGACAGAGTAATGACAAGTATGAAACCATTGGAGATGCATGGAACCTATAATTAAGGTGCATTAAACAAATAAGTAAGGAATATTCCTCGACAAGCTTCATGGAAAGCCCATACAAAACATGGACATGGGAGAAAATAGTCTATTCGTGAAAAAAGAGAAGACAGAGAATGATAGAGGTTAAAAATGACAAAGCGAGGTCACAGATGTCACAGAGACCATTCGAACAAAGAAAAAGTTTGACAGTCACCACCATGGTGCCACCAAAGCAAGCAGAAGCGAGTCAGACCGCCTGGAAAACCAAAGTTCAGACCAGGTCACGAGTACAGGTGAAAGAAGGCAAACAACAGCTGTGAGAGATCGTCACTGTTGATGAAATCCCATCTCCATACATAGCACCGGTGAACCCTACACCCATAATGGAAGAAACCCAACAACCAGCACCAGAGGGCATAGGTATAGATATACCGGCATAAGTACAGGAGCCGTCGAACCTGAACACAAAAAACCTGAAGGAGGTGCAACCAAAGAACACCGAAGCAGATCCGAAAGTCAATGGAATGGTGCCAAATCTGAAAGTAGCATTTGAGCCAGACAAGTCTCAAACCACTATCTCAGACCACCCACCAGAAGGAACAGTAGAGGATGTCACGGGTTGGCCGGAATGGTATACCAAGGAACAACCAAAAGTTGTTGGAACGTCGAGCCAGCCACCACCGCTGAATAAAGACTAGATACAGATACCTAGGTCACCTCAAAAGAAAACTATCGTGGAAATCATTCTACTTCATATACTAGATGGGGTACAGGTAGGACCAGACTTGTTGGGTCATATAGGGAAGCTCAAATACTCAGACCACGATGTAGCAGACGAAGCAAGTTTTTGTAACTAGCAAAGAGAATCTACATGGAGATGGTGGGTTCGAATTAGTTTGGGGAACCGATTAATCAGCCACTCCAATGGGCAACAAGGTTGGAGAAGATAGGAATTTTAGGTATGTTGGAACTACCACATTTTGTCAGAGCTTAGTATGCAACCGCATGCATCAAAAAACTATTAGTAGTCACACACGACGAGGACATATGGTTGGACAAGCTCATCTTGATAGATGTAGAGCTTATGGCCAACATAACAGGATTTCCATCCCGGTGCATGGATCCCACGCAGTTTTTGTATGAAAAATCCAGGGAGAAGGAACTCTCAAAAGAAATGAAGAAGAAGTATGGCACCGACAGGGGGACAAGAGGGATCATTATCAAGAGGATTAATGATTCTGCAACATAATTAGGTGCAACAATATTAGCCTATAAGTTGCTAAGAAAATGCCACAAGGAGGAATTTCCAGCTGGAGTTGTTGTAGTTGCATCTCAGTGCACAGAGGGCACCGTATCTCTTGAACTTGTTCCTGGATGAATGGAAGGATGAGTAGTATTTAGGCACAGAGTTTCACTATTCATGGATGATCATGTTAATAGTCTTTATGGGCTGGAGAGAACCAAGGTATGTAACTTTTTGTACTAGACCCAAACTGAATCAAGGAGCAAGATATTTGTTGCTCAAACATAGGCTAGATGCTAGGAACAAAAGGATGAATGGGTCCATCTTTGAAGGATACCTATGCAACCTACAGGAATCCATCTCCAATATGTGGAGAATAACACCAGAGGAAGTCACGCGGTATAGAGACACCGCCAAATTCAAGGCAACATGACATACAATGTGGATACAGGCGAGGAAAGATACTGATAAACAATGGCTACAGATGCGTTACTGTATCACGAAGGGTGACATCGACATGATCATTGATGAATGGGATGACAAGTGGAGGATTCTAGTCCTTACCTAGGAATTTCCAAAAATAACAACAGAAGAAGAAGAAGGGCGGGGAGAAACATAGCCAAAGGAAATACAAGTGCCCAAGAAACGAAGAATGGGTCAGGAAAAAACAACATAGAAAAACTAAGGGCCAACGAATACAATGACCTAGAACGGGAAGAAGGATAATACGTAGTTGGCCAAGGAGTAGCAAAAATAGTCCAAGGCCGCGTAGGAAACCCAACTCCCAACTCATAGGAACCAAGGGGAATGAAGAGGCCAGCCACACAAATAGGAGGAGTGCAGAAGAAATCAAAGGTACCAAAACTACCTCCAGAATATACGATCATAGATGATGATAGGGAAATTATAGGCCGAATGGTCTAGCAATGTCTATCCAAGGACTTTGACCATGTTGCACACCACAGGGATAATATTCAGGAGCAATTGGAAAACATGCGACAACTCCTCAAGAAAATCGGGGAAGGGAAGACAGTAAGCAACATGAGAACATGACCATCAGCACCACAGACATAAGAAAGAGTGAAAGAAGAAGAACAAGATTCAGTCTAGGAAATACTGCAACAGAACATAACATTCCACATCACCCCTAGTATATTGCACATGGACGAGATCGTGGGGAAGACACCCCTGAAGGACTTAAGTCAAATCTAGTTGGTGTTGACACAGATACCATCCAGGTCACTACACAAGTTGCAAGTTAGCATAAACCACGAGGTACAATCATGTGCATGCAAAGACTTAGTCGAATTACAATGAGCAACAGAGAAGTGGGACGCACTAGAAATAGTATTTGAGTAGGATAAATTAGAAACCCAAGAGGAAAGGGAGCACATGAAAGGATTGGAGTAGAAAGTGGCCGAAACTTACGAGAAGATTATGAAGTTGGAGCAAAAGATGGAAATCACAGCGGCACAAAATATTGATCACATTATGCAGGCAATTTATCAATATCAAAATGAGATAGAGGATCTCTGAGAAAAACTCACACCAACCACACCACCAGTAGTAAAGGAGAAAAGGAAGAAGGAAGCAATAGTGCAACTGTAGGAGATAGAG
>JZKD02S1706510.1:25697-42787 GCA_000966675.3 Picea glauca
GTTAAAATAAACCATAAAATCTGATTTAAGGAGTGAAAATAAACCATAAAATAGTTCAATAGCACCAAATTACTAAATCACACAGAAAATTTTTAAGTACTAACCTTCAAAATATGAGCTATGTAGAGTCTAATCAATTCAATGTTTCTCTTCTTGAAAGAGAATTGAAATCAAGATTTCATAAAAAACCAGAACACCATTGCATCAGAACACCCGAATGATTTTTGCAACTGTAGAAAATGATTGTCACAACTATAGAAAATTTGTCATAACTGAGATATATATAGGATTGATTTGTTGTAAATGACCGTTTGATTCTCACACGTGCCATTGTTGGTTGCTATAACGGCTAATTGGTGGTTGGTCGCTCTAGCGACTAACTTTCGTCGTTAAAACAACCAACCTGGAATGTTGGTCTCTAGAGCGACCAACTGTTGGACCCCGAAAAAAAAAGTATATTTAGTCCAAAAAAAGAAAAAAAATACGACGAAATTTTAAACCGTCGTAATTTGCGCCCAATGTAGTAGTGTGTAGATTTCTTGAAAGTTGTAGATTAAGGATTGATTAAATTTGTTAAGTGATATTCAATCCTAGATAAGTGTCAACCCAATACTTTCCTCCCCATGTTACCAAGTAACTGTTGGGTGCTCAAGAAGTATGGCAACGAAGCCTACCCCAGCTCCATAGGTCAGCCCAAGAAAAAGAGTAATCCCGAAAAAGGACGTTGAGTGCCACGAGACCGTCCCCGACCTATCACCTTTCCATTGCTTCCTCTAATCCCCATTTTAAATGACGAAGATGGTTGGTAAAGGTGTACTATTAAGTCTAATGAGTTGTTAAACCTATGGACTAAGTGTTTTAAAGTGTTTGAGTGTATTTATACTTTCTCAAAAAGGTTAAATGGGCCCAAAACCAAAATTGAAAGTTAAGTTCTTAAACAATGAAATTATTGCATGTAAAGTGCGAAGAACTGGAAATAAATTGTGGAAAAGAAAGGATTATTTAGACCATTAAGATACCCATGTTTGCTTGCAAATATGAAAGATAAATACTTGAGGAATGATAGCTTGCATGCAATGAAAAAGCAAAGATTTTACTTATGCCTCCACGGGCCTAAACTAGCATTGGTTGTGTGAGATCTAATATAGCTAATTTTAACCATTAGAATGCATGTAAGATATCCACAACTAAAATAGCTAAGTTACAAAGGAAAAACATAAAAGAAACTAAGCTAAAACTGAAAATGAAAAACTGAAATGAAAGAGAAGGCAAGCCACTTGGGGACCCTCCTTTGGGCTTGCTTACAATGTTTTAGATAGAAGGAGAAATAGTGAAATTTATTACCACTTTCGAAGGGGGTATTTGGAGATGTGTTGTGACTGAAAATGGGCAGGATGCAACCTTGACCTGGCGAAAACCTGCAAAAATCATTAAGCTATTACTTGCTGAAAATGCTACAACACACTCACAAAAAGTTAAGAATTTTTTTGTTTTGCAACAGAAATTTCCCACATATAAAAACCATAATTATAAATTATTTAAATGACCTATCTAAGTGAGTTAGCAACCAAAATCTGAAATATGTAAGAACAGAGAAGGTAAATGGGAAAAACTCATGAAGTTTCAACGAGTGATGAGGGTAGATCCTTGCTTGAATCTATCCCAACAACCCTCTTTGAGATGACCTGCAAACTCCAAATAAAAGTGAGACAAGAGTAGATAATGAACTGCATGCAATAATAACACAACAAAGTTAATCTCATTAGTGGATACAATGCATATAGGCTAACAACTACACTATTGTTAAACCTAGCTAAGTAAACAAAATTTACCCAACAAAACTACTCTATGTTTCACAATAATATTTAAATAATAGAAAAATATCACCTCACAATAAGATGGAACATCCAGACAAATTCTAGTACTCCACAATTCCTCCAAAGCTCTTATTTTATTACCAATGGAAGAGGTTGTAGCAACAACGTTGCTCCAAACTCTTCAGGAACAAGTGAAACAAAAGCAAGATGAACAATAATGAGAGAGAGAGAGATGGTAAGAAAATGGTAGCATAACAATACTCTGAAGAATGGTGAGGTATGAATGAGGGAAGTGTCTCATTTATATCTTGAGAGGCAAAGAGACCCCTCTTGGATCCTTGCCATTTGTCAAAAATCCAAGCCAAGATGAATTCAAGTGAAGGAGGGTGCATGTATTTTAGGGTATGAAGAGAATAGAAGGTAGAGTGAGGTGGAGGGAGATGTGGAAAGCTAGAAGGGGCGCATTGGCCAAGAGAAAATCCTATACCTTGCTTTAAAAGCGATTTTTCCTTCATTGTGAGATGTTTCCACTTTTGCTAGAGGAGGGGGGTGCAAATCCCAAGGAGGGGCGTGAGCTTTGTGGTGGTGTGTGTTTGAGTGTGTGAAACAAACTCTTATGTGGGATGTGGGAGGTCTAGGAGGAGTGCACCTCATGAGGAGGGGCCCATAACTCACTTTAAAGCAAGTTAATAATTCCCATGTGGGAAAGGGGGTGCATTTCCCAAGGGGGGCGCAAACTTTAAGTGAGGGGGTGAGTTAAGGGGGTGAATAATGGTTAGGAAAGGGGTTGGGTAGTTTAGGATGTGTCTCTCTCATCATTACCTATCATTAGTTTACTCCATGTACTCAGTTATTACAAAATTGACATTTTTCCCATGTCATGGGTTAGCAATTAAAATTGCTTTTATCTGACTAAGACTCCTAAGTGGACAAACACCTAGCAAAACTTGTCTGACTGAGATGAAACTTGGTCCAAGGGTGTAGGGGGTGTCATTCCATTTATTTTGAGCACAAATACCCCTATCAAAATCTCAAGTACCTAACTTTTACATTTTTTTATCAAAAATTAATCAATTAATTAACCAATTAAATTTCCAACCTTAGGAAATTTTAATTAATTAAGAAAAACCCATCTAGACTCGATGGAATTCCGTGAAATTTTTTGAGATGTCTTACATGGTCATTTAAATCATTCATAAAAAATATCTACCAGAGGATGACTTCATTAGAACGCATTTCACCACTTTGGAGGATATATTAATAATGAGAGTGAAAAACTCAAGGGAAATTAATAAGGCTGGTTAGGCCAAATTAATAACCTGAGGATTAAAAACACTGAGTGAAAGAAACTCTCCTAATGAATAAATCCTAAGGTAATTGACCTAACTATGATCCATGCAGATCTATTACATTATTTTCCCACGCAGGGGAACGAAAATTCCATTTACAAAAATGTGTGCTGGGAGCAAAAATTGCCCTGTAGAACCAAATAGTCTCTGACTTGTTAGCATATGATGATGCATATCTTCATGGTACATGGAGTTGACCCCCTAGTTGAATAGGTGGTCAACATTCCCATTAGAATGTGATACATATCACCTACTGATGCGGCCACGTGTCATCTCTTCCTTGCCACGTGTCACCCCCTGACATGTATTCACTTGGGCCATTGGAAAATTGAGTACTTGGGACCCACCTATCCTTTCCTCTGTGTTTAATACACCACCATGTGTAAGGGTGGACCCTTCGGGAGTCTAGAAATTTAGAACTCTGGAGGTTTGGAGTGTAGTGTCATAGATAAACCGAAAGAACCAAAGGCCGGAGCCAAGTGGTGAGATTTCGAGATCCTTCGAGATTTCAGGACTCTGGAGGATATGCATGTAGAAAGAAAATGGGGTGTTCAGCGTCGACGCGCAGGATTTCCCTCTATATCATGTGTTAAACGAGGATCAAGTCCCGCCATTGGAATGGATGGTGGATGGAATTCCACCGTGGATGTAGGGACTTTGGGGAACTTGGAATAGTACGAATGAGATGGACTCACGGGGGCACCACGTGGCCCTCGACTAATAGCACCCAAAGAGCTTCGTGAATCCATAACTTGCAATCCAAAGCTCAGATTTGAGTCTGGTAGAAATCCTTAGAAAGCTACGGTTGCATAGAAGAGGATGGAGACATCAAAAATAGGATTTGAGATGATTAAAATAAGGTAAATTTTGATGCCCCATCCCTAGAAAGGGTACTTAGGGGTCGGGTGTGCTACAAATTGGTATCAGAGTAGGAAACAACACTTGGCTTGCTTGGGCTCATGAACGAGTCGCATGAAAATATTATTAGGGACCCTTTAAGGGTAGCACCCTATCTTACCCCATTCCTGAGATGCTTATTTAAACCTCTACTTAAGAGAGGAATGAAACTTTATGTTGTTGTATATGTTTTGAAAAAATATGAACTGTGTGTTTTTCATAAACTAGTAAAGGATTAACTAACATGAAATGTTTTATCAACACTCAAGTAGTTAGTGGAAAAAATGAAAACTACAACGTAAGGTATGGTGACACACCACAAATTGGGGGAAAGCTCCCACAATAGAGAGGAAGAATCTGATGAAAAGAGGGTGGTGGAAACCCCTACAGATTTGGCTGAAACTGTAAGAATCCTCATGGCAGAATTACAGAGTTGTAAGGTTGACAATGAAAGGCTAATAAAAGAGCAGGAAAAACAAAATTTAATTAATGCAGTCCTACTGCAAAGCTTATCATATATAAAAAGGAAGTTGCAACATGGGCCAACATCCAATCATGTAGACATACATCATACTAAGAAAACTCAAATTCCACCTGAGATACAAAAGCATGGTCCTAAAAGTGGCCACATGATCCGGATTATTTTCGGCACGAAATGAGATCAGAGATATAATAAAGAAATGCACAGAGATATCACATATATTCAATAATATAACATAAATGTATCATAGATGCAACCATAAACACCGATATACAATAATACATGATTTCTATAAATGAAAGAAATGTACAGAGACTGTAAAAATACAGAGTGAAAGATTCGCTAGAATGGTGGCAGCTTATCTCTAAGAAGAGATGTGATGGCTACTCGCATTTGCAAGAAGATCATTACAATGAGGCTCTAAATGCCTTTTTAAAATAAGAAGGAACGCCAAAAACACTAGACATCTAAAAACCTAACCCTAAGAGATGAAGCACCAAAAGTCATGTGGGCCCCGTTTGGGTAAGTGAGTACATCAACTTCCCGAGGTTATAACTTTTGCATACAATCTCCGTTTTAGGCGTGTAATAGCTCATTGGAAAGTTATCATCAAGGAGATTCATTTTGGGAGCTCAATCATGCCTTTGGCTATCATTGAGAACCCATATATTGAAAAACCTTCATTTGGGTCCTCAAAATGGACCCAGAAGTTAAAACCTGCTAAAAATAGTAAATTAACAAAAATGCCAGAAAATTGTTTTGAGCCATTTGGAAAAGGTGGGTGGCCACCGATATCCACCTGGATCAATCCTCCCTCCTTAGAAATCAATGGTCTCCATTGTATTGAGTTCCCAGGGGAGAGGAAAAAGCGTTTGTTGAATCTACATCTTGGTGAGTTGCTTGTCTTGCTAGAGACGTCGCGTTGCTCAGTTTGTGGAAATCTGTCACGAACCTGTTGAGGTTGAGGTTGTTCAACAAGTTGAGATACATGAGAGGACGATGTGCAGAAGGAATCTTTGCACTTTGCTGCAACCTTGTCGACCTGCTTGTATTGGATAGAAGGTGCTTGGGGAAAGGCTGTAGTGGTTGCAGTGTCCTTTTGTTCTCCTTTTGAAAAGATTGTGAAGAAGCTCAATTTTGCAGTATGAGATACTACGTTGCGACACTTTTTAGGTGGAACAATAGTCAGAACTACCTCTGTTATTATGTAGAGATGACCCCCCAGAGAAACAATGACACTGCAGAGTCGAGACTCATAAACAACATGGTGCTTCCACATATATGGTTGGCCCAAGAGAACATCACAGACATCCAGTGGGGAAAAATCACATAATACCTCATCCTTGAAGGGTTGGATTCCATATGACAATCGACATTGTTGGCTGACATGGAGATCTCGTCCTTGGTGAAGCCACTCGATGTTGTATGGCTGTGGGTGTGGTGTTTTCAACAGTCCCAACTGTTTGACGACCTCTGCTGAGATGAGGTTCTTCTGGCTTCCGCTATCAACAATAAAATGCAGCGGGGTCCCCTTCACCCACATATGTGAATGAAAAAGGCGCTCCCCCTCTTCAGGATCTGTTGGTTCTTCTAGTTGAATTGTTGCGGTCGCGACAATAGCAGTGGGGTCCGCGTCAATGATCTGTCCTTTACCATTATTTTCATAATCGGATTCTGAATCAGGGTTCATCTCTTTGACTTTGATATTGGCCACCAATGATTATTTTGAGCAACATTCATCGGTGTTATGCCAGGGGATTTTGTGTAACTTGCACCATTATCTGGTCTCCTTCTTTGTCTTCCTCTGGCCCTTATTTTCCCGTGTCTTGGATTGGTTTTCGGGAGACTGTTTGTTAGGGCTGTCTTTGTCATGCTTCGGTTGTTGCGGATTTGGATACCTGAACTCTCGTTTGTTCTGGTGCTTAAATTTCTTCTTTATTTTAACAACATATCGATAAGCAACACTGAGTGATGAGATGTCCAGAAAATCCATATCAGTCTGAATATATCTGTGTAGAGCCCCACAGTATTTAAGAACCAAATGTTGTTCGGAGTCTTTGATACCCAGTTTGGTGCGCAAGGTATGGAAGGTATTAGTGAAATATGGAACTTCTTGGCCCCTCTCTTTCCACAGTGTGGTCCATCTCATGTACTGGTCCTCATAGTTGCCAATAGGGTAATACTGTTCCTTTACCGCATCCACAAAAAAATCCCAAGTGGGATCGGTCCTGTATATTCTAGACTCCTCTGTGGAACTTTGCTCCTAGTAATTTTCCCACCAATGTTTGACATCAGGGAGAGATTTAAGGAGTGCGAAGGTGATCTTTTCTTTGTCGGAAAAATTGTGAACAGAGAAATAACCTTCTAGCAGAGTTAACCATTTTTCTAGGGCTTCTGCATCTGTCTGTCCTTCAAATACAGGGATATCAAAATTAACTTGTACCTTGAAAGGAAAGGTGCCTCCAAAGTGGCCGCTTGATGAATATGCGCTTGATGCTATCGACATGTGTTGAAGGATGTGGGCAAAATTATCCATCATTTCATCCCTCTGTCCTGTGAGAGCTTGCTCAAGCAACAGATTGATAGGATCGTCTGCTCCGTCGTTTTTCTTTTGTTCTCCATTGAGGGTTTCTTGGGTGTGTGAGAGTGATTGTCTTCAAGAGAGACAATCCTGAGACCCAACTTGCTATACTCGGACCTCGTCGGGGACATGCACTAAAAAAAATGACCAAGAACAACCTGCTCTGATACAACTGATTCAGATTACTTTTGGCACGAAATGAGATCGGAGATATAATAAAGAAATGCACAGAGATATTGCATATATTCAATAATATAACATAAATGTATCATAGATGCAACCATAAACACCGATATACAGTAATACACGATTTCTATTAATGAAAGAAATGTATAGAGATTGTAAAAATACAGAGTGAAAGACTCGCTAGAATGGTGGCAGCTTATCTCTGAGAAGAGATGTGACGGCTACTCGCATTCGCAAGAAGATCATTACAATGAGGCTCTGAAGGCCTTTTTACATAAATCAGGAATGAAAAAAAACAATAGACATCCAAAAACCTAACCCTAGGAGATGAAGCGTCAAAAGTCATGTGGGCCCCGTTTGGGTAAGTGAGTACATCAACTTCCCGGGGTTGTAACTTTTGCATACGATCTCTGTTTTAGGCGTGTGATAGCTCGTTGGAAAGGTATCATAGAGGAGATTCATTTTGGGTTCTCAATAATGAATTTGGATATTATTGAGAAATTTGATCTCGAAAAACCTTCATTTGGGCCCTCAAAATGGCCCCAATAGTTAAAACCTGTTAAAAATAGTAAATTGCCAAAAATGCCAGAAAATTGTTTTGAGCCATTTGGAAAAGGTGGGTGGCCACCAATATCCACATGGATCAATCCTCCCTCATTAGAAATCAATGGTCTCCATTGTGTTGAGTTACCGGGGGAGAGGGAAAAGCGTTTGTTGAATCTGCATCTTGGTGAGCTGCTTGTCTTGCTGGAGACGTCGCGTTGCTCGGTTTGTGGAAATCTATCAGAAACCTGTTGAGGTTGAGGTTGTTCAACAAGTCGAGATACATGAGAGGATGATGTGCAGAAGGAATATTTTCACTTTGCTGCAGCCTTGTCGACCTGCTTGTGTTGGATAGAAGGTGCTTGGGGCAAGGCTGTAGTGGTTGCAGTCTCCTTTTATTCTCCTTTTGAACAGATTGTGAAGAAGCTGAATTTTACAGTATGATATACTACCTTGTGACACTTTTTAGATGGAACAGTAGTCGGAACTACCTCTGTTATTCTGTAGAGATGACCCCCCAGAGAAACAATGACACTGCGAGTTCGAGACTCATAAATAACATGGCGCTTCAACATATATGGTTGGCCCAAGAGAACATCAAAGACATCCAGTGGGGCAACATCACATAATACCTCATCCTTGAAGAGTTAGATGCCATATGACAATCGACATTGTTGGCTGACACAGAGATCTCATCCTTGGCGAAGCCAACCAATGTTGTATGGCTATGGGTGTGGTGTTGTCGACAGTCCCAACTATTTGATGACCTCGCTGAGATGAGGTTCTTCTGGCTTCCGCTATCAACAATAAAATGTAGCGGGGTCCCCTTCACCCACATCTGTGAATGAAAAAGGCACTCCCCTTCTTCAGGATCTGTTGGTTCTTCTGGTGGAATTGCTGCAGTCGTGACAATAACACTGGGGTCCACGTCAATGATATGTCCTTTACCGTTATTTTTAGAATCAGATTCTGAATCAGGGTTCGGCTCTTTGTCTTTGATCTCGACCACCAATGATTGTTTTGAGCGACATTTGCCGGTGTTGTTCCAGGGGATTTTTTGGAACTCACACCATTTTTCGGTGTCCTTCTTTGTCATCCCTTGACCCTTCTTTTCCTGTGTCTTGGACTGGTTTTCGAGAGACTATTTGTTAGGGCCGTCTTTTTCATGCTTCGGTTGTTGCGTATTTGGATACCCGAACTCCCGTTTGTTCTGGTGCTTAAATTTCTGCTCTATTTTAACAACATATTGATAAGCAATACTGAGTGATGAGATGTCCAGAAAATCCATTTCAGTCTAGATGTCTCTCTGTAGAGCCCCATGGTATTTCAGAACCAAATCTCGCTTGGAGTCTTTGATACCCAGCTTGGTTTGCAAGGTATGGAAGGTATTGGTGAAATCCAGAACTACTTGGCCCCTCTCTTGCCGCAGTGTGGTCCATCTCATGTACTGGTCCTCATAGTTGCCAACAGGGTAATACTGTTCCTTTACCACATCCACAAAAAAATCCCAAGTGGGATCGGCCCCGTATATTCCTGAATCCTCTGTGGAACTTTGCTCCCAGTAAGTTTCCCACCAATGTTTGACATGAGGGAGAGTTTTAAGGAGTGTGAAGGTGATTTTTCTTTGTCAGAAAAATTGTGAACAGAGAAATAACCTTCTAGCGGAGTTAACCATTTTTCTAGGGATTCTGCATCTATCTGTCCTTCAAATACAGGGATCTCAAAATTAACTTGTACCTTGAAAGGCGAAGTGCCTCCAAAGTGGCCTCTTTATGAAGATGCGCAAGATGCTATCGGCAGGCGTTGAAGGATGTGGGAAAAATTCTCCATCATTTCGTCCCTCTGTCATGTGAGAGCTTTCTCAAGAAACGGATTGATAGGATCGTATGCTCTAGCATTTTTCATTTCTTCCACCATTGAGGGTTTATTGAATGTGAAAGAGTGATTGTATTCAAGAGAGAAAATCTCGAGACCCAACTTGCTATACTCAGACCTCATCGGGGACATGCACTGAAAAAAACGACCAAGAACAGTCTACTCTGATACCACTGATCCAGATTATTTTTGGCACAAAATGAGATGGGAGATATAATAAAGAAATGCACAGAGATATCACAGATATTCAATAATATAACATAAATGTATCAGAGATGCAACCATAAACACCGATATACAGTAATACATGATTTCTATTAATGAAATAAATGTATAGAGACTGTAAAAATAGAGAGTGAAAGACTCGCTAGAATGGTGACAACTTATCTCTGGGAAGAGATGTGACGGCTACTCGCATTCGCAAGAAGATCATTACAATGAGGCTCTAAAGGAATTTTTATAATAAATAGGAATGCCAAAAATAATAGACATCTAAAATCCTAACCCTAGGAGATGAAGAGCCAAAAGTCATGTGGGCCCCGTTTGGGTAAGTGAGTACAACAACTTCCCGGGGTTGTAACTTTTGCATACAATCTCCGTTTTAGGCGTGTGATAGCTCGTTGGAAAGGTGTCATAGAGAAGATTCATTTTGGTGAATCAATCATGTCTTTGGATATCATTGAGAACCTATATATCTAAAAACCTTCATTTGGGCCCTCAAAATGGCCCCGGAAGTTAAAACCTGCTAAAAATAGTAAATTGCTAAAAATGCTAGAAAATTGTTTTGAGCAATTTGGAAAAGGTGGGTGGCCACCGATATCCACCTGGATCAATCCTCCATTCTTAAAAAGTAATGGTCACCATTTCTTTGAGTTCTCTGGGGAGAGGGAGAAGAGTTTGTTGAATCTGCATCTTGGTGAGCTGCTTGTCTTGCTGGAGACGTCGCGGTGCTCAGATTTGAGTCTGGTAGCAATCATTAGAAAGCTAGAAAATTGTTTTGAGCAATTTGGAAAAGGTGGGTGGCCATCGATATCCACCTGGATCAATCCTCCCTCCTTAAAAAGTAATGGTCTCCATTGCGTTGAGTTCTCTGGGGAGAGGGAGAAGCGTTTGTTGAATCTGCATCTTGGTGAGCTGCTTGTCTTGCTAGAGACGTCGCGGTGTCAGATTTGAGTCTGGTAGCAATCATTAGAAAGCTACGGTTGCATAGAAGAGGATGGAGACATCAAAAATGGGATTTGAGATGATTAAAATAAGGTAAATTTTGATGCCCCATCCCTAGAAAGGGTACTTAGGGGTCGGGTGTGTTACAAATCCCATTTGGGCCCTCAAAATGGCCCCGGAAGTTAAAACCTGCTAAAAATAGTAAATTGCCAAAAATGCTAGAAAATTGTTTCGAGCAATTTGGAAAAGGTGGGTGGCCGCCGATATCCACCTGGATCAATCCTCCCTCCTTAAAAAGTAATGGTCTCCATTGCATTGAGTTCTCTGGGGAGAGGGAGAAGCGTTTGTTGAATCTGCATCTTGGTGAGCTGCTTGTCTTGCTGGAGATGTCGCGGTGCTTAGTTGGTGGAAATCTGTCACGAACCTGTTGAGGTTGAGGCTGTTCAACAAGTCGACATACATGAGAGGATGATGTGAAGAAGGAATCTTTGCACTTTGTTGCATCCTTGTCGACCTGTTTGTGTTGGATAAAAGGTTCTTGGGGCAAGTTTTTAGTGGTTGCAGTGTCCTTTTGTTCTTCTTTTGAACAGATTGTGAAGAAGCTGAATTTTGCAGTATGAGATACTACCTTGCGACACTTTTTAGGTGGAAGAGTAGTCAAAACTACCTCTGGTATTCTGTAGAGATGACCCCCCAGAGAAACAATGAAACTGCAGGGTTGAGAATCATAAAAATCATGGCGCTTCCACATATATGGTTGGCCCAAGAGAACATCACAGACATCCAGTGGGGAAACATCACATAATACCTCATCCTTGAAGGGTTGGATGTTGTATGAGAATCGACATTGTTGGCTGACATGAAGATCTCGTCCTTGGTGAAGCCACCCGATATTGTATGGTTGTGGGTTTGGTGTTGTCGACAGTCCAAATTGTTTGACGACGTCTGCTGAGATGAGGTTCTTATGGCTTCCGCTATCAACAATAAAATGCAGTGGGGTCCCCTTCACCCACATCTATGAATGAAAAAGGTGCTCCCCCTCTTCAGGATCTGTTGGTTCTTTTGGTTGAATTGTTGCGGTCGCGACAATAACAGTGGGGTCTGCGTCAATGATCTGTCCTTTACAATTATTTTTAGAATCGGATTATGAATCAGGGTTCTGCTCTTTGTCTTTGATCTCGGCCACCAATAATTGTTTTGAGCAACATTCATCGGAGTTGTGCTAGGGGATTTTGTGGAACTCCCATCATTTTTTATTGTCCTTCTTTGTCTTCCCTTGACCCTTCTTTTCCTGTGTATTGGAATGGTTTTCGCGAGACTGTTTGTTAGGGCCGTCTTTGTCATGCTTCGGTTGTTGCGGATTTGGATACCCGAACTCCCATTTGTTCTTGTGCTTAAATTTTTGTTTGAATTTAACAACATATCGATAAGCAACACCGAGTGATGAGATGTCCATAAAATCCATTTCAGTCTAGATGTATCTGTGTAGAGCCCCACGGTATTTCAGAACCAAATGTCACTCGAAGTCTTTGATACCCAGCTTGGTGCACAAGGTATGGAAGGTATTGGTAAAATCTGGAACTGCTTGGCCCCTCTCTTGCCGCAGTGTGGTCCATCTCATGTACTGGTCCTCATAGTTTCCAACAGGGTAATACTGTTCCTTTATCGCATCCGCAAAAAAATCCCAAGTGGGATCGACCACGTATATTCCAGACTCCTCTTTAGAACTTTGCTCCCAGTAAGTTACCCACCAATGTTTGACATGAGGGAGAGCTTTAAGGAGTGCGAAGGTGATCTTTTCTTTCTCGGAAAAATTGTGAACAAAGAAATAACCTTCTAGCAAAGTTAACCATTTTCCTGTGTCTTGTACTGGTTTTCGGGAGACTGTTTGTTAGGGTCGTCTTTGTCATGCTTTGGTTGTTGTGGATTTGGATACCCGAACTCCCGTTTGTTCTGGTGCTTAAATTTCTGCTTGATTTTAACAACATATCAATAAGCAGCACCGAGTGATGAGATGTCCAGAAAATCCATTTCAGTCTGGATGTATCTGTGTAGAGCCCTGTTATCCCCGTTTTCTAGGGCCCATCCTTCTTCTTCTTCGCCAGATTTGTCCTGTCAGCAACAGCAACATCCATCACCATCGGCTTGGACTTGCATCGGAGGAGACTCTTGCTTCATGAGGTAATTGGTCTAGGTATCATGGTATGTGTCATGTTTGATCATTATAACTTTCTTATATATGCATCAAGTTCCTTACATTTCTGACAATTGCTTGGATCTTACACTAACCCACTTGACCATTGTTGGGGGATTAACGGGATTCCCTAGCAAGCTGGTGCCCATGGGTTTTGGTTAGCCACCAAGGGGTATTTGAAGAGTCATCATCCGCTCCTGTCATACAATCATTTTACATCTTCTCACCCATGCATCCATCCCATTCCCATAGTCTAGGCATTAGGATGACCTATTTGAGGGGTTACACTTTGTCCTATGGGAAGAAGGGGCTAAATGCCCAGGGGGTAAAAGCAGCTGGTCAAGAATAAAATCCATAGGGAATAAAACCTAGATATGCCTCACCCAGGGATCCCCGAGAAGGCAATAAAAGGCCTCTCGATAAGAAACAAAAGGGACCCAAAGAAAAATAATAAAACAAGACCTAACCAAGAGGATGGGAGGTCTCATCACGAGCCGACCCATTATGTTCATAGGTATTTAGTGGTATGACATTTCCATTATCTGGTTACCACGCCAGGGAAATGACGTTTGGTTGCATGGCCAAGGGAAAGGGGTCTCATCATGAGCCAGCCTTATCATTTCTGCGAAAATACTAGTGGGTAACATTGTCAGCTCTGATCACCATGCCAAGGTAGTGTCCTCTGGTCAAATATTGAAGTAAAAAAGAAAGAAAAGGTAATAAATAAGGAAATAATAAAGGCAATAAGGGGCTTGGAAAAAACTGCATCAATGACAGGTACAACTCACCTCCTACAAAGGCACCCACGGACAATACCTTCCCCTGGTCTTCACTATGAATGGACATCCTTAAAACCATATCAATTCATATTACATGGCTTGAATAATATTCTTCATAAACTCTCTTCTTCTTATGGATGTTGGCCCAATAGGTTATTTTGTCTCTTTCTTCAACTTTGTATAGTAGGTCAGTGTAATGTATTTGAGCTATTAGATGATATGCTAGGCGTTTCTTGCATATATTTGATAAATTTAATGATGAGATATGTTTTACATAGCTATGATCCCAAGGACTAATGATCCCATGGAGGGCGAAGTTTTTGATATGCAAGACCATGCCCGACGGATAGGTACCAATGGACCGGTACACATGGGGAGATGATTAGCTCGAACCTCCATGGGGCTGAAGAGCCCATCAGATGGTTGTTGGGATGGCAGAGACAGGACAACGTTATGACGATCCTTTTCACATGAAGAAAGAAGAACGTTCCACCCAGGACACTTTGGTTGAGCCCGACCTAGGGGGGATCACCCACTTCGGATGGAACGTTTGCCCCTTGATGGACAGGACGTCACCTAGGAGAGTTGGACATTATCTTTAACATGTGTCAATGTGATGAGGTTATTGCCACGTGTGGCAGCTTGGAGGAGCCCTAAAAGGGCTAACGTCTGACTTCTAGATGCTGGATATTCCCAAAAAGGGCCAATGTCTCCCTCAGAAGGGCTTGACTTCCCACCTTTTTCTCAGTTTATGTCATTTATCTAGCAGTTAATGTAAAAACAGTGTAAATTTTGTAGTCATCCTTGTCGACTATTTTAATGACCTATTTTGTAATTGAAAGGTCATGGATTGATATATATTGAGGATGTTTTCCCTCATTTTAAACATAACAAAACTCACTCTCTTGTGAGAGACTATCTTTTGCGCCCTAGCTTGGTGTTTTTGGTCTTTTAAGTGAGGCGCAACTCTTCTTAGAGGATTTCTCTTGGAATATATGGTGTTTATCTCAAGGAAGGTTTACAACTAGGGTTTGATTATGTTTTCTTCATGACATGTAAGTGAATTTTTCATGCAAAACTTCTTAAGTGAATGGTTGTAGGCTTAATTTTTACATTTTACTATTATATTGCTGAATCTTGAAACCCTAGGTAGCAAGCACACAAGTAGGTCATTGATATATGTCCCCTTGTTTGAGAAATAGTTTTATCCATTGAAAAGGAAGATATAGCCTAGTCGTTGCTACACTTTTCTCTCCTTTTCTGAGCTAGCATTAAAGTTATAGGTTTAAAAGAGGAGACGTCCTAGGCCTAGTTGAATCTACACCTAGGGTTTTCACCTTCTAGGGTTTGAAAGCCTTGCCCCTGCAACACTTTCTCCCTTAAATCTGTACTTTGAAGCTAGCTGTTTTGCCAAGTGTATTTAGAGAAAGAGGAAGGAGCACGAGGCCTTGCTTAAGCAACACCAGAGTGAGCCTCCTTCTCTTAGGGTTTTGATTCCAAGGCCCTGCCATTGCAGCACCTTGGAACCCTACCTTCCAGTCTCTAAGTTTGAATCCTCTCGAGACCTTTTGCCCTTGCTTTGACTCCATTTACCCTAAGGAACTGGTAATATCTCCAACGTTGAGCTTGAAGTGTACAAAAATCATCTTTCAAACTTTAAATCTTTGAAACCCTAACTAACCCTAACACTACTAACCTAGGATGACATCATACCTGACGCAACAACCCTTTTGACTATTAAATAAGCAATTAAATTGATGACGTCAAGCATTTATTGAACAATTATTGATTGAAAATACTATTGGCTTGGTCATTTTGTAGATATTGATGAATTGGTGATCATTCATAGGTTATTTAGCAAAACGTTGTCTTCATCTTATCTATTACATCGCTTATTAAATCATATAGTTAAGAAGTACTAACCCTTTGAGTTATAGCCTGCAAATATACATATTGTGTTGTTATTATCTTGTTTTGGGAAGGTGTTTTCAACATGGACTTCACTTCTTTATTGGATGATTAGCCGGGCTATCTGACACTGGTGGTAACCTGGGAGGAGGGAAATCTTAACACTTGACCTTGTACCCATTGCCTCTTCAAACCCCCGGTTATTGGGGACGTATCCCCTAGGCTAACCTCCCTAAACAGAAAGAACCTCCCCATCAAGGTGACATTGGGTGGGGAAGGTTCCTGTTATGCCAGTTTGTCCACTATCCTATAGATTGAGACCTAAAATACAAACTGCGCGATAACAAGCCCCACGGTATTTCATAACCAAATGTCGCTCAGAGTCTTTGATACCTAGTTTGGTGTGCAAGGTATGGAAGGTATTGGTGAAACTCGAAACTGCTTGGCCCCTCTCTTGCTGCAGTGTGGTCCATCTCATGTACTGGTCCTCATAGTTGCCAACAGGGTAATACTGTTCCTTTACCTAATCCACAAAAAAATCCCTAGTGGGATCGGCCCCGTATATTCCAAACTCCTCTGTGGAAATTTTCTCCTAGTAAGTTTCCCACCAATGTTTGACATGAGGGAGAGCTTTAAGGAGTGCGAAGGTGATCTTTTCTTTGTCGGAAAAATTGTGAACAGATAAATAACCTTCTAGTGGAGTTAACCATTTTTCTAGGGCTTCTGCATTTATCTGTTCTTCAAATACAGGGATATCAAAATTAACTTGTACCTTGAAAGGTGAGGTGCCTCCAAAGTGGCCGCTTGATGAATATGCTCCTGATGCTATCAACATGCGTTGAAGGATGTGCGCACAATTCTCCATCATTTCGTCCCTCTATCGCGTGAGAGTTTGGTCAAGCAACAAATTGATAGGATTGTCTCCTCCGTCGTTTTTTTTTTCTTCCGCCATTGAGGGTTTATTTGGTGTGCGAGAGTGATTATATTCAAGAGAGACAAGATCGTGACCCAACTTTCTATACTCGTGCCTCGTTGGGGTCATGCACTAAAAAAAACAACCAAGAACAACCTGCTTTGATATCACTGATTCGGATTATTTCGACATGAAATGAGATCTGAGATATAATAAATAAATGCATAGAGATATCGCAGATATTCAATAATAAAACATAAATGTATCAGAGAAGCAACCATAAACACCGATATACAGTAATACACGATTTCTATTAATGAAAGAAATGTATAGAGACTGTAAAAATACAGAGTGAAAGACTCGCTAGAATGGTGGCAGCTTATCTCTGAGAAGAGATGTGACG
>JZKD02S1706510.1:42837-54035 GCA_000966675.3 Picea glauca
CAGAGTGAAAGACTCGCTAGAATGGTGGCAGCTTATCTCTGAGAAGAGATGTGACGGCTACTCGCATTCGCAAGAAGATAATTACAATGAGGCTCTGAAGGCATTTTTACAATAAGCAGGAATTCCAAAAACATTAGACATCCGAAAACCTAACCCTAGGAGATGAAGTGCCAAAAGTCATGTGGGCCCCGTTTGGGTAAGTGAGTACATCAATTTCCCGGGGTTGTAACTTTTGCATACGATCTCCGTTTTAGGCGTGTGATATCTCGTTGGAAAGGTATCTTCGAGGAGATTCATTTTGGGGGATCAGTCATGCCTTTGGTAATAATTGAGAACCTATATCTCGAAAAACCTTCATTTGGGCCCTCAAAATGGCCCCGAAAGTTAAAACCTACTAAAACTAGTAAATTGCCAAAAATGCTAGAAAACTGTTTTGAGCCATTTGGAAAAGGTGGGTGGTGACCGATATCCCCTGGATCAATCCTCCCTCCTTAAAAAGAAATGGTCTCCATTGCGTTGAGTTCTCTGGGGAGAGGGAAAATAGTTTGTTGAATCTGCATCTTGGTGAGCTGCTTGTCTTGTTGGAGACGTCGCACTGCTCAGTTGGTGGAAATCTGTCACGAAACTGTTGAGGTTGAGGCTATCCAACAAGTCGAAATACATGAGAGGATGATGTGCAGAAGGAATCTTTTCACTTTTCTGTAGCCTTGTCGACCTTCTTGTGTAGGATAGATTAAGGTGCTTGGGGCAAGGCTGTAGTGGTTGCAGTGTCCTTTTGTTCTCCTTTCGAACAGATTGTGAAGAAGCTAAATTTTGCAGTATGAGATACTACCTTGCGACACTTTTTAGGTGGAACAGTAGTCGGAATTACCTCTGGTATTCTGTAGAGATGACCCCCCAGAGAAACAATGACACTGCAGGCTCTAGACTCATAAACATCATGGCGCTTCCACATATATGGTTGGCCCAAGAGAAAATCACAGACATCCAGTGGGGCAACATCACATAATACCTCATCCTCGAAGGGTTGGATGTCGTATGAAAATCGACATTGTTGGTTGACAAGAAGATCTCATCCTTGGCGAAGCCACCCGATGTTGTATGGTTGTGGGTGTGGTGTTGTCGACAGTCCCAATTGTTTGACGACCTCTGCTGAGATGAGGTTCTTCTAGCTTTCGCTATCAACAATAAAATGCAGCGGGGTCCCCTTCAGCTACATCTGTGAATGAAAAAGGCGCTCCCCCTCTTCAGGATCTGTTGGTTCTTCTGGTTGAATTGTTGCGGTTGCGACAATAGTAGTGGGGTCCGCGTCAATGATCTGTCCTTTACCATTATTTTCAGAATTTGATTCAGAATCAGGGTTCGACTCTTTGTCTTTGATCTCGACCACCAATAATTGTTTTGAGCGACATTCATCAGTGTTGTGCCAGGGGATTTTGTGGAACTCGCACCATTTTCTAGTGTCCTTCTTTGTTTTCCCCTGACCCTTCTTTTCCTGTGTCTTTGACAGGTTTTCGGGAGACTGTTTGTTGGGGCCGTCTTTGTCATCCTTCAGTTGTTGCGGATTTGGATACCCGAACTCCCGTTTGTTTTGGTGCTTAAATTTCTGCTCGATTTTAACATCATATCGATAAGCATCATCGAAGGATGAGATTTCCATAAAATCCATTTCAGTCTGGATGTATCTGTGTAGAGCCCCATGGTATTTCAGAACCAAATGTCACTCGGAGTCTTTGATACCCAGTTTGGTGCGCAAGGTATGGAAGGTATTGGTGAAATCTGGAACTGCTTGGCCCCTCTCTTGTCGCAGTGTGGTCTATCTCATGTATTGGTTCTCATAGTTGCCAACAGGGTAATACTGTTCCTTTACCGCATCTGCCAAAAAATCCCAAGTGGGATCGACCTCGTATATTCCAGACTCCTTTGTGGAACTTTTCTCCCAGTAAGTTTCCCACCAATGTTTGACATGAGCGAGAGCTTTAAGCAGTGCGAAGGTGATCTTTTCTTTCTCGGAAAAATTGTGAACTGAGAAATAACCTTCTAGCAGAGTTAACCATTTTTCTAGGGCTTCTACATCTATTTGTCCTTCAAATACAGGGATATCAAAATTAACTTGTACCTTGAAAGGCGAGGTGCCTCCAAAGTGGTCACTTGATGAAGATTCACATGATGCTATCGACAGGCGTTGAAGGATGTTGGCAAAATTCTCCATCATTTCGTCCCTCTGTCGCGTGAGAGCTTGCTCAAGCAACAGATTGATAGGATCGTCTGCTCTGTCGTTTTTATTTTCTTCCGCCATTCAGGGTTTCTTGGGTGTGCAAGAGAAATTTTCTTCAAGAGAGACAAGCTCGAGACCCAACTTGCTATACTCAGACCTCGTCGGGGACATGCACTGAAAAAAATGACCAAGAATAGCCTGCTCTAATACCAGTAATACGGATTATGTTCGGCATGAAATGGGATCGGAGATATAATAAAGAAATGCACAGAGATATTGTAGATATTCAATAATATAACATAAATGTATCATAGATGCAACCATAAACACCGATATACACTAATACATGATTTCTATTAATGAAAGAAATGTACATAGACTATAAAAATACAAAGTGAAAGACTCGCTAGAATGGTGGCAGCTTATCTCTAAGAAGAGATGTGATGACTACTCACATTCGCAAGAAGATCATTACAATGAGGCTCTGAACACCTTTTTACAATAAGAAGGAATGCCAAAAACACTAGACATCCAAAAACCTAACCCATCTTAGTGTGCAAGGTATGGAAGGTATTGGTAAAATCTGGAACTGCTTGGCCCCTCTCTTGTCGCAATGTGGTCCATCTCATGTACTGATCCTCATAGTTGCCAACAGGGTAATATTGTTCCTTTACCGCATCCACAAAAAAATCCCAAGTGGGATCGGCCTCGTATATTCCAGACTCCTCTGTGTAACTTTGCTCCTAGTAATTTTCCCACCAATGTTTGACATGAGGGAGATCTTTAAGGAGTGCGAAGGTGATATTTTCTTTGTCGGAAAAATTGTGGACAAAGAAATAACCTTCTAGCAGAGTTAACCATTTTTCGAGGGCTTCTGCATCTATCTGTCCTTGAAATACATGGATATCAAAATTAACTTGTACCTTGAAAGGAGAGGTGCCTCCAAAGTGGTTGCTTAATGAAGATGCGCCTGATGCTATCAGCAGGCATTGAAGGATGTGGGAAAAATTCTCTATCATTTCGTCCCTCTGTCGCGTGAGAGATTTCTCAAGCAACAGATTGATAGGATCGTCTGCTCCGTCATTTTTATTTTCTTCCACCATTGAGGGTTTCTTTGGTGTGCGAGAGCGATTGTCTTCAAGAGAGACAAGCGCAAGACCCAACTTGCTATACTCAGGCCTCGTCGGGGACATGCACTGGAAAAATTGACCAAGAACAGCCTACTCTGATACCACTAATCCGAATTATTTTCGGCACGAAATGAGATTGGAGATATAATAAATAAATGCACAAAGATATCACAGATATTCAATAATACAACATAAATGTATCAGAGATGCAACCATAAACACCGATATAGAGTAATACACGATTTCTATTAATGAAATAAATGTACAAAGACTGTAAAAATACAGAGTGAAAGATTCGCTAGAATGGTGGCATCTTATCTCTGAGAAGAGATGTGACGACTACTTGCATTCACAAGAAGATCATTAAAATGAGGCTTTGAAGGCCTTTTTACAATAATAAGGAATCCCAAAAACACTAGACATCCAAAAACCTAACCCTAGGAGATGAAGCGCCAAAAGTCATGTGGGCCCTGTTTGGGTAAATGAGTACATCAACTTCCCGGGGTTGTAACTTTTGCATACGATCTCCGTTTTAGGAATGTGATAGCTCATTGGAAAGGTATCATCGAGGAGATTAATTTTTTGGGCTCAATCATGCCTTTGGATATCATTGAGAACCTTTATCTCGAAAATCCTTCATTTCGGCCCTCAAAATAGCCCCGGAAGTTAAAACCTGCTAAAAATAGTAAATTGCCAAAAATACCAGAAAACCATTTTGACCCATTTGGAAAAGGTGGGTGGCCACCGATATCGACCTGGATCAATCCTCTCTCTTTAGAAATCAATGGTCTCCATTGCATTGAGTTCCCGGGGGAGAGGAACAAGCCTTTGTTGAATCTGCGTCTTGATGAGCTTCTTGACTTGTTGTAGTCGTCGCGCTGCTTAGTTTGTGGAAATCTGTCACGAACCTGTTGAGGTTAAGGCTGTTCAACAAGTCGAGATACTTGAGAGGACGATGTGCAGAAGGAATCTTTTCACTTTGTTGCAGCCTTGTCAACCTGCTTGTGTTGGATAGAAGGTGCTTTGTGAAAGGTTGTAGTGGTTGCAGTGTCATTTTGTTCTCCTTTTGAACATATTGTGAAGAAGTTGAATTTTGCAGTATGAGATACTACCTTGCGACACTTTTTAGGTGGAACAACAGTCAGAACTACCTCTGGTATTCTGTAGATATGACCCCCTAGAGAAACAATGACACTGCGGGGTCGAGACTCATACACAACATGGTGCTTCCACATATATGGTTGGCCCAAGAGAACATCACAGACATCCAGTGGGGCAACATCACATAATACCTCATCCTTGAAGGGTTGGATGCAGTATGACAATCGACATTGTTGGCCGACATGGAGATCTCATCCTTGGCGAAGCCACCCGATGTTGTATGGCTATGGGTGTGGTGTTGTCGACAATCCCAACTGTTTGACGACCTATGCTAAGATGAGGTTCTTCTGGCTTCCGCTATCAACAATAAAATGCAGCGGGGTCCCCTTCACCCACATCTATGACTGAAAATGACACTCCCCCTCTTCAGGATCTGTTGGTTCTTCTAGTTCAATTGTTGCGGTCAATACAATAGTAGTGGGGTCCGTGTTAATGATCTATCCTTTACCATTATTTTCAAAATCTGATTCTGAATCAGGATTCAACCCTTTCTATTTGATCGTGGCCACCAATGATATTTTTCTGCGACATTCATTGGTGTGGTGCCAGGGGCTTTTATGGAACTCACACCATTTTTCGATGTCCTTATTTGTCTTCCCCTAACCCTTCTTTTCCTGTGTCTTGGACTGGTTTTTGGGAAACTGTTTGTTAAGGCCGTCTTTGTTATGCTTCAGTTGTTGCGGATTTGGATACCCGAACTCTTGTTTGTTCTGGTGCTTAAATTTCTGCTCGATTTTAACAACATATCGATAAGCAACACCAAGTGATGAGATGTCCAGAAAATCCATTTCAGTCTGAATGTATCTATGTAGAGCCCCACAGTATTTCAGAACCAAATGTCGCTCGGAGTGTTTGATACCCAGCTTGGTGCGCAAGGTATGGAAGGTATTGGTGAAATCTGGAACTGCTTGGCCCCTCTCTTGCCGCAGTGTGGTCCATCTCATGTACTGCTCCTCATAGTTTCCAACAGGGTAATACTGTTCCTTTACCGCATCCACAAAAAAATCCCAAGTGCTATCGGCCCTGTATATTCCAAACTCCTCTGTGGAACTTTGCTCCCAGTAAGTTTCCCACCAATGTTTGACATGAGGGAGATCTTTAAGGAGTGCGAAGGTGATCTTTTCTTTGTTGGAAAAATTGTGAATAGAGAAATAACCTTCTAGCAGAGTTAAGCATTTTTCTAGGGCTTCTGCATCTATCTGTCCTTCAAATACAGTGATATCAAAATTAACTTGTACCTTGAAAGGTGAGGTGCCTCCAAAGTGGTTGCATGATGAAGATGTGCCTGATGCTATCCACATGCGTTGAAGGATGTGGGAAAAATTATCCATCATTTCGTCCCTCTGTCGCGTGAGAGCTTGCTCAAGCAACAGATTGATAGGATCGTCTGCTCCGTCGTTTTTCTTTTCTTCTTCAGTTGAGGGTTTCTTGGGTGTGCGAGAGTGATTGTCTTCAAGAGAGACAAGCTCGAGACCCAACTTGCTATACTCGTACCTCGTCGGGGTCCTGCACTAAAAAAAACGACCAAGAACAACCTGCTCTGATACCACTGATCCAGATTATTTTCGGCACGAAATGAGATCGGAGATATAATAAAGAAATGAATAGAGATATCACAGATATTCAATAATATAACATAAATGTATCAGCGATGCAACCATAAACACCGATATACAGTAATACATGATTTCTATTAATGAAAGAAATGTATCGAGACTGTAAAAATATAGAGTGAAAGACTTGCTAGAATGGTAGCAGCTTATCTCTGAGAGGAGATGTGACGGCTACTCACATTCGCAAGAAGATCATTAAAATGAGGATCTGAAGGTATTTTTACAATAACCAGGAATGCCAAAAACACTAGACATCCGAAAACCTAACCCTAGGAGATGAAGTGCCAAAAGTCACGTGGGCCCCGTTTGGGTAAGTGAGTACATCAACTTCCCAGGGTTGTAACGTTTGCATACGATCTCCGTTTTAGGCGTGTGATAGCTCTTTGGAAAGGTATCATCGAGGAGATTCATTTTGTGGGCTCAATAATTCCCTTGGATATCATTAAAAACCTCTATCTCGAAAAACCTTCATTTGGGCCCTCAAAATGGCCCCGGAAGTTAAAACCTGCTAAAAATAGTAAATTGCCAAAAATGACAAAAAACTGTTTTGAGCCATTTGGAAAAGGTGGGTGGCCACCGATATCCACCTGGATCAACCCTCCCTCCTTAGAAATAAATGGTCTCCATTGCGTTTAGTTCTCGGGGGAGAGGGAAAAGTGATTCCACATATATAGTTGGCCCAAGAGAACATCACAGACATCTAGTGGGGAAACATCAAATAATACCTCATCCTTGAGGGTTGGATGTTGTATGACAATCGACATTATTGGCTGACACGAAGATCTCATCTCTGGCGAAGCCACCCGATGTTGTATGGTTGTGGGTGTGGTGTTGTCAACGATCCCAATTGTTTTACGACCTCTGCTAAGATGAGGTTCTTATGGCTTCTACTATCAACAATAAAATGCAGCAAGGTCCCCTTCACCCACNGACATTCCCAACTGTTTGACGACCTCTGCTGAGATGAGGTTCTTCTAACTTCCACTATCAAAAATAAAATGCAGCGGGGTCCCCTTCACCTACATCTGTGAATGAAAAATGTGGTCCCCCTCTTCAGGATCTGTTGGTTCTTATGTTTGAATTGTTGTGGTTGCGACAATAACAATGGGGTCAGCATTAATGATCTGTCCTTTACCATTATTTTCATAATCGGATTCAGAATCAGGGTTCGTCTCTTTGTCTTTGATCTCAGCCACCAATGATTGTTTTGAGCGACATTCATCAGTTTTGTGCCAGGGGATTTTGTGGAACTCACACCATTTTCCGATGTCCTTCTTTGTCTTCCCCTGACCCTTCTTTTTTTGTGTCTTGGAGTGGTTTTTGGGAGACTGTTTGTTAAGGTCATCTTTGTCATGCTTCGGTTGTTGTGTATTTGGATACTCAAACTACCGTTTGTTCTGGTGCTTAAATCTCTGCTCAATTTTAACAACATATCAATAAGGAGCACCGAGTGATGAGATGTCCCGAAAATCCATTTCAGTCTGGATGTATCTATGTAGAGCCCCACTGTATTTCAGAGCCAAATGTCACTCGGAGTCTTTGATACCTAGCTTGGTGCGCAAGGTATGGAAGGTATTGGTGAAATCTGGAACTGCTTGGCCCCTCTCTTACCGCAGTGTGGTCCATCTCATGTACTGGTTCTCATAGTTTCCAACAGGGTAATACTGTTCCTTTACCGCATCCACAAAAAAATCCCAAGTGGGATCGGCCCCGTATATTCCAGACTCCTCCGTGGAAATTTTCTCTGAGTAACTTTCCCACCAATGTTTAACATGAGGGAGAGCTTTAAGGAGTGCAAAGGTGATCTTTTCTTTGTCGGAAAAATTGTGAACAGAGAAATAACCTTGTAGAAGAGTTAACCATTTTTCCAGGGCTTCTGCATCTATCTGTCCTTCAAATATAGGGATATCAAAATTAACTTGTACCTTGAAAGGCAAGGTGCCTCCAAAGTGGCCACTTGATGAAGATGTGTCTGTTTCTATTGGCAGGCGTTGAAGGATGTGGGAAAAATTCTCCATCATTTCGTCCCTCTGTCACATGAGAGCTTGCTCAAGCAACAAATTGATAGGATCGTCTGCTCCGTCGTTTTTCTTTTCTTTCGCCATTGAGGGTTTCTTGGGTGTGCGAGAGAGATTGTCTCTAAGAGAGACAAGCTCGAGACCCAACTTGCTATACTCAGACCTCGTTGGGGACATGGACTGAAAAAAATGACCAAGAACAACCTGCTCTGATACCACTGATCTGGATTATCTTCGGCACGAAATGAGATCGGAGATATAATAAATAAATTCACAGAGATGTCGTAGATATTCAATAATATAACATAAATGTATCAGAGATGAAACCATAAACACTGATATACAATAACACATGATTTATATTAATGAAAGAAATGTACAGAGACTATAAAAATACAGAGTGAAAGACTCGCTAGAATGGTGGCAGCTTATCTCTGAGAAGAGATGTGACGGCTACTCGCATTCGAAAGAATATCATTACAATGAGTCTATGGAGTCATTTTTACAATAAATAGGAATACCAAAAACACTAGACATCCGAAAACCTAACCCTAGGAGATGAAGCGCCAAAAGTCATGTGGCCCCGTTTGGGTAAGTGAGTACATCAACTTCCGGGGGTTGTAACTTTTGCATACGATCTTCGTTTTAGGCGTGTGATAGCTCGTTGGAAAGGTATCATTGAGGAGATTCATTTTGGGGGCTCAATAATGCCTTTCAATATCATTGAGAACCTTGATCTCGAAAACCTTCATTTGGGCCCTCAAAATGGCCCCGGATGTTAAAACCTGCTAAAAATAGTAAATTGCCAAAAATGTCAGAAAACTCTTTTGAGCCATTTAGATAAGGTAGGTGGCCACCGATATCCACCTTGATCAATCCTACTTCCTGAGAAATCAATGGTCTCCATTGCGTTGAGTTCCCAGAGGAGAAGGAAAAGAGTTTTTTGAATCTGCATCTTGGTGAACTGCTTGTCTTGTTGGAGACATCGCGCGACTCAGTTTGTGGAAATCTGTCACGAACTTGTTGAGGTTAAGGCTATTATACAAGTCGAGTTACATGAGAGGAAGATGTGCAGAAGGAATCTTTACACTTTTCTTCAGCCTTGTCGACCTTCTTATGTTGGATAGAAGGTGCTTGGGGCAAGGCTGTAGTGGTTGCAGTGTCCTTTTGTTCTCCTTTTGAACAGATTGTGAAGAAGCTGAATTTTGCAGTATGATATACTACCTTGCGACACTTTTTAGGTGGAACAATAGTTGGAAGTACCTCTGGTATTCTGTAGAGATGACCCCCCAGAGAAACAATGACACTGTGGGGTCGAGACTCATAAAAATCATGGCGCTTCCACATATATGGTCATCCCAAGAGAACTTCATAGACATCCAGTGGGGAAACATCACATAATACCTCATCCTTGAAGAGTTAGATGCCGTATGAAAATCAACATTGTTTTCTAACACAGATATCTCGTTCTTGGCGAAGACACCCGATGTTGTATGGCTGTGGGTGTGGTGTTGTCGACAGTCCCAACTGTTTGACGACCCTTGCTGAGATGAGGTTCTTCTGGCATTCACTATCAACAATAAAATGCAGCGGGGTCCCCTTCACCTACATCTATGAATGAAAAAGGAACTCCCGCTCTTCAGGATCTATTGGTTCTTCTGGTTGAATTGTTGCGGTTGCGACAATAGCAGTGGGGTCTACGTCAATGATATGTCCTTTACCATTATTTTCAGAATCAGATTCTGAATCAGGGTTCAGCTCTTTGTCTATGATCTCGGCCACCAATGATTGTTTTGGGCGACATTCATCGGTGTTGTGCCAGGGGATTTTGTGGAACTCACTCCATTTTCCGGTGTCCTTCTTTGTCTTCCCCTGACCCTTCTTTTTCTGTGTCTTGGAGTGGTTTTCGGGAGACTGTTTGTTAGGGTCGTATTTGTCATGCTTTGGTTGTTGCAGATTTGGATACCCAAACTCCCGTTTGTTCTTGTTCTTAAATTTATGTTCGAATTTAACAACATATCGATAAGCAACACCGAGTGATGAGATGTCCAGAAAATCCATTTCAGTCTATATGTATCTATGTAGAGACCCACGGTATTTCAGAACCAAATGTCGCTCAGAGTCTTTGATACCCAGTTTGGTGCGCAAGGTATGGAAGGTATTGGTGAAATATGGAACTTCTTGGCCCCTCTCTTTCCACAGTGTAGTCCATCTCATGTAATGGTCCTCATAGTTGCCAATAGGGTAATATTGTTCCTTTACCGAATCCACAAAAAAATCCCAAGTGGGATCGGCCCCGTATATTTCAGACTCCTCTGTAGAAATTTGCTCCCAGTAAGTTTCCCACCAATGTTTGACATGAGGGAGAGATTTAAGGAGTGTGAAGGTGATCTTTTCTTTGTCAGAAAAATTGTGAACGCAGAGAAACAACCTTCTAGTAGAGTTAACCATTTTTCTAGGGATTTTGCATCTATCTGTCCTTCAAATACAGGGATAAGAAAATTAAATTGTACCTTGAAAGGCGAGGTGCCTCCAAAGTGGCCTCTTGATGAAGATGCGCCTAATGTTACCAGCAGACGTTGAAGGATGTGGGCAAAATTCTCCATCATTTTGTCCCTATGTTGCGTGAGAGCTTGCTCAAGCAACAGATTGATAGGATCATATGCTCTGTCGTCGTTCTTTTCTTCCGCCATTGAGGGTTTTTTGGGTGTGCGAGAGAGATTGTATTCAAGAGAGACAAGCTCGAGACCCAACTTTCTATACTCGGACCTCGTCGAGGACATGCACTGAAAAAAACGACCAAGAACAGCCTTCTCTGCTACCACCGATCTGGAATATTTTCGGAACGAAATGAGATCAGAGATATAATAAAGAAATGCACAGAGATATCGTAGATATTCAATAATATAACATAAAAGTATCAGATATGCAACTATAAACATCGATATACAGTAATACATGATTTCTATTAATGAAATAAATGTACAGAGACTGTAAAAATACAGAGTGAAAGACTCGCTAGAATGGTGGCAACTTATCTCTGAGAAGAGATGTGACG
>JZKD02S1706510.1:54085-75165 GCA_000966675.3 Picea glauca
GACTGTAAAAATACAGAGTGAAAGACTCGCTAGAATGGTGGCAACTTATCTCTGAGAAGAGATGTGACGGCTACTCGCATTCGCAAGAAGATCATTACAATGAGGCTCTAAAGGAATTTTTACAATAACTGGGAATTCCAAAAACAATAGACATCTGAAAACCTAACCCTAGGAGATGAAGCGCCAAAAGTCATGTGGGCCCCATTTGGGTAAGTGAGTACATCAATTTCCAGGGGTTGTAACTTTTGCATACGATCTCCGTTTTAGGCGTGTGATAGCTCGTTGGAAAGGTATCATCAAGGAGATTCATTTTGGGGGCTCAATAATTCCTTTGGATATTATTAAGAACCTCTATCTAAAAAAAAAAATCATTTGGGCCCTCAAAATGGCCCTGGAAGTTAAAACCTGCTAAAAATAGTAAATTGTCAAAAATGCCAGAAAACTGTTTTGAGCCATTTCAAAAAGGTGGGTGGCCACCGATATCCACCAGGATCAATCCTCCCTCCTTAGAAAGAAATGGTCTCCATTGCATTGAGTTCTCGGGGGAGAGGGAAAAGCGATTGTTGAATCTGCATCTTGGTGAGTTGCTTGTCTTGTTGGAGACGTCGCGCTGCTTAGTTGGTGGAAATCTGTCACAAACTTGTTGAGGTTGAGGTTGTTCAACAAGTCGAGATACATGAGAGGATGATGTGCATAATGAATCTTTGCAGTTTGTTGTAGCCTTGTCGACCTGCTTGTGTTGGATAGAATGTGCTTGGGGCAAGTTTGTAGTGGTTGCAGTGTCCTTTTGTTCTCCTTTTGAACAAATTGTGAAGAAGATGAATTTTGCAGTATGTGATACTACCTTGCGACACTTTTTAGGTGGAACAATAGTCAGAACTACCTTTGGTATTCTGTAGAGATGACCCCCCAGAGAAACAATGACACTGCGGGCTCGAGACTCATAAACAACATGGCGCTTCCACATATATGGTTGGCCCAAGAGAACATCACAGACATCCAGTGGGGCAACATCACATAATACCTCATCCTTGAAGGGTTGGATGTCGTATGACAATCGACATTGTTGGATGACAAGAAGATCTCGTCTTTGGCGAAGCCACCCGATGTTGTATGGCTGTGGGTGTGGTGTTGTCGACAATCCCAATTGTTTGACGACCTCTGCTGAGATGAGGTTCTTCTATCTTCCACTATCAACAATAAAATTCAATGGGGTCCCCTTCACCCACATCTATGAATGAAAAAGGTACTCCCCCTCTTCAGGATCTATTGGTTCTTCTGGTTGAATTGTTGTGGTTGAGACAATAGCAGTGGGGTCCGCATCAATGATCTGTCCTTTACCATTATTTTCAGAATCCAATTCTGAATCAGGGTTTGGCTCTTTGTCTTTGATCTCGGACACCAATAATTTTTTTGAGAGACATTCATCAGTGTTGTTCCAGGGGATTTTGTGTAACTCGCACCATTTTTCGGTGTCCTTCTTTGTCTTCCCCTGACCCTTCTTTTCCTGTGTCTTGGACAGGTTTTCGGGAGACTGTTTGTTGGGGCCATCTTTGTCATGCTTCGGTTGTTGTGGATTTGGATACCCGAACTCCCGTTTGTTTTGGTGCTTAAATCTCTGCTCGATTTTAATAGCATATCAATAAGCATCACCGAGGGATGAGATTTCCAGAATATCCATTTCAGTCTGGATGTATCTGTGTAGAGCCCCACGGTATTTCAGAACCAAATTTCACTCGGAGTCTTTGATACCCAGCTTGGTGCGCAAGGTATGGAAGGTATTAGTAAAATCTGGAACTGCATGGCCCCTCTCTTGCCGCAGTGTGGTCCATCTCATGTACTAGTCCTCATAGTTGCCAACAGGGTAATACTGTTCCTTTACCGCATCCGCAAAAAAATCCCAAGTGGGATCGACCCCGCATATTCCAGACTCCTCTGTGGAAATTTTCTCCCAATAAGTTTCCCACCAATGTTTGACATGAGGGAGAGCTTTAAGCAGTGCGAAGGTGATCTTTTCTTTGTCTGAAAAATTGTGAACAGAGAAATAATCTTCTAACAGAGTTAACCATTTTTCTAGGGCTTCTGCATCTATCTGTCCTTCAAATACAGGGATATCAAAATTAACTTGTATCTTGAAAGGTGAGGTGCCTCCAAAGTGGTCGCTTGATGAAGATACGCATGATGCTATCGACAGGCGTTGAAGGATGTTGGCAAAATTCTCCATCATTTCATCCCTCTGTCGCGTGAGATCTTTCTCAAGCAACAGATTGATAGGATCATCTGCTCCGTCATTTTTATTTTCTTTCGCCATTGAGGGTTTCTTGGGTGTGCAAGAGAGATTTTCTTCAAGAGAGACAAGCTCGAGACCCAACTTTCTATACGTGGACCTCGTCGAGGACATGCACTGAAAAAAAATGGCCAACAAGAGCCTGCTCTAATACCACTAATACAGATTATTTTCGGCACAAAATGAGATTGGAGATATAATAAATAAATGCATAGAGATATTATAGATATTCAATAATAAAACATAAATGTATCAGAGATGTAACCATAAACACCGATATACAGTAATACATGATTTCTATTAATGAAATAAATGTACAGAGACTATAAAAATACAGAGTGAAAGACTCGCTAGAATGGTGGCAACTTATCTCTGAGAAGAGATGTGACAGTTACTCACATTCGCAAGAAGATCATTACAATGAGGCTCTGAAGGCCCTTTTACAATAAGCAGGAATTCCAAAAACACTAGACATCCAAAAACCTAACCCATCTTAGTGCGCAAGGTATGGAAGGTATTGGTAAAATCTGGAACTGCTTGGCCCCTCTCTTGCTGCAATGTGTTCCATCTCATGTACTGATCCTCATAGTTGCCAACAGGGTAATACTGTTCCTTTACCGCATCCACAAAAAAATACCAAGTGGGATCAACCTCGTATAATCTAGACTCCTCTGTGGAACTTTTCTCCCAGTAATTTTCCCACCAATGTTTGACATGAGGGAGAGATTTAAGGAGTGCGAAAGTGATATTTTCTTTGTCGGAAAAATTGTGGACAGAGAAATAACCTTCTAGCAGAGTTAACCATTTTTCGAGGGCTTCTGCATCTATATGTCCTTCAAATATAGGGATATCAAAATTAACTTTTACCTTGAAAGGTGAGGTGCCTCCAAAGTGGTTGCTTGATGAATATGCACCTAATGCTATCAGCAGGCGTTGAAGGAAGTGAGCAAAATTCTCCATCATTTCGTCCCTCTGTCGCGTGAGAGATTGCTCAAGCAATAGATTGATAGGATCATCTGCTCCATCGTTTTTATTTTCTTCCACCATTGAGGGTTTCTTTGGTGTGCAAGAGTGATTTTCTTCAAGAGAGACAAGCTCGAGACCCAACTTGCTATACTCGGGCCTCGTCGAGGAAATGCACTGAAAAAAATGACCAAGAATAGCCTGCTCTGATACCATTGATCCGAATTATTTTCGGCAGAAAATGAGATTGGAGATATAATAAAGAAATGCATAGATATATTGCAGATATTCAATAATATAATGTAAATGTATCATATATGCAACCATAAACATTGATATACAGTAATACACGATTTCTATTAATGAAAGAAATGTACAAAGACTGTAAAAATACAGAGTGAAAGACTCACTAGAATGGTGGCAACTTATCTCTGAGAAGAGATGTGACGGCTACTCGCATTCGCAAGAAGATCATTACAATGAGGCTTTGAAGACATTTTTACAATAAGAAGGAATCCCAAAAACACTAGACAGCCAAAAACGTAACCCTAGGATATGAAGCGCCAAAAGTCATGTGGGCCCTATTTGGGTAAGTGAGTACATAAACTTTCCGGGGTTGTAACTTTTGCATAGTATCTCCGTTTTAGGCATGTGATAGCTCATTAGAAAGGTATCATCGAGGAGATTCATTTTTGGGGATCAATCATGCCCTTGGATATCTTTGAGAATCTCAATATCGAAAATCCTTCATTTCGGCCCTCAAAATGGCCCCGGAAGTTAAAACCTTCTAAAAATAGTAAATTGCCAAAAATACCAGAAAATCGTTTTGAGCCATTTGGAAAAGGTGGGTGGCCACCGATATCCTCCTGGATCAATCCTCCCTCTTTATAAAGCAATGGTCTCCATTTCGATGAGTTTCCGGGGGAGAGGGAAAAGCGTTTGTTGAATCTGCATCTTGGTGAGCTTCTTGACTTGTTGTAGACGTCATGCTGCTCAGTTTGTGGAAATCTGTCATGAACCTATTGAGGTTAAGGTTGTTCAACAAGTCGAGATACATGAGAGGATGATGTGAAAAAGGAATATGTGCACTTTGCTACAGCCTTGTTAACCGACTTGTGTTGGATAGAAGGTGCTTTGTGCAAGGCTGTAGTGGTTGCAGTGTCCTTTTGTTCTCCTTTTGAACAAATTGTGAAGAAGTTGAATTTTGCAGTATGATATACTACCTTGAGACACTTTTTAGGTGGAACAGCAGTCGGAACTACCTCTGGTATTCTGTAGATATGACCCCCAGAGAAATAATGACACTGCGGGGTCGAGACTCATACACAACATGGCGCTTCCACATATATGGTTGGCCCAAGAGAACATCACAGACATCCAGTGGAGCAACACCACATAATACCTCATCCTTGAAGGGTTGGATGTAGTATGGAAATCGACATTGTTGGATGACATGGACATCTCATCCTTGGCGAAGCCACCCGATGTTGTTTGGATATGAGTGTGGTGTTGTCGACAGTCCCAACTGTTTGACGACCTATGCTGAGATGAGTTTCTTCTAGCTTCCGCTATCAACAATAAAATGCAGCGGGGTCCCCTTCACCCACATCTGTGAATGAAAATGACACTCCCCCTCTTCAGGATCTGTTGGTTCTTCTAGTTGAATTGTTGCGGTCGCGACAATAGTAGTCGGGTCCGTGTCAATGATCTGTCCTTTACCATTATTTTCAAAATTGGATTCTGAATCAGGGTTCAACTCCTTGTCTTTGATATTGGCCACCAATGATATTTTTCAGCGACATTCATTGGTGTGGTGCCAGAGGCTTTTGTGGAACTCGCACCATTTTTCGGTGTCCTTCTTTGTCTTCCCCTGACCCTTCTTTTCCTGTGTCTTGGACTGGTTTTCGGGAGACTATTTGTTAAGGTCATCTTTGTTATGCTTCGATTGTTGCGGATTTGGATACCCGAAATCTCATTTGTTCAGGTGCTTAAATTTCTGCTCGATTTTAACAGCATATCGATAAGCAATACCAAGTGATGAGATGTCCAGAAAATCCATTTCAGTCTGAATGTATCTGTGGAGAGCCCCACAGTATTTCAGAACCAAATGTCACTCAGAGTGTTTGATACCCATATTGGTGCGCAAGGTATGGAAGGTATTGGTGAAATCCGAAACTGCTTGGCCCCTCTCCTGCCGCAGTGTGGTCCATCTCATGTACTGGTCCTCATAGTTGCCAACAGGGTAATACTGTTCCTTTACCGCATCCACAAAAAAATCCCAAGTGCTATCAGCCCTGTATATTCCAGACTCCTCTGTGGAAATTTTCTCCCAGTAAGTTTCCCACCAATGATTGACATGAGGGAGAGATTTAAGGAGTGCGAAGGTGAGAAATAAACTTCTAGCAGAGTTAAGCATTTTTCTAAGGCTTCTGCATCTATCTGTCCTTCAAATATAGGGATATCAAAATTAACTTGTACCTTGAAAGGTCAGGTGCCTCCAAAGTGGTCGCTTGATGAAGATGCGCCTAATGTTATCGGAAAGCGTTGAATGATGTGAGCAAAATTCTCCATCATTTTGTCCCTCTGTCGCGTGAGAGCTTGCACAAGAAACAGATTGATAGGATCATCTACTCCGTCTTTTTTATTTTCTTCTTCCGTTGAGGGTTTCTTGGGTGTGCGATAGAGATTTTCTTCAAGAGAGACAAGCTCGAGACCCAACTTTCTATACTCGTACCTCGTTGGGGACATGCACTGAAAAAAACGACCAAGAACAACCTGCTCTGATACCACTGATCCAGATTATTTTCGGCACGAAATGAGATCGGAGATATAATAAAGAAATGCACAGATATATCGTAGATATTCAATAATATAACATAAATGTATCAGAGATGCAACCATAAATACCGATATATAGTAATGCACAATTTTTATTAATGAAAGAAATGCATAGAGACTGTAAAAATACAGAGTGAAAGACTCGCTAGAATGGTAGCAGTTTATCTCTGAGAGGAGATGTGAAGGCTACTCGCATTCACAAGAAGATCATTACCATGAGGCTCTGAGGGAATTTTTACAATAAGCAGGAATTCCAAAAAAAATAGACATCCAAAAACCTAACCCTAGGAGATGAAGCGCCAAAAGTCATGTGGGCCCCGTTTGGGTAAGTGAGTACATCAAATTCCTGGGGTTGTAACTTTTTCATACGATCTCTGTTTTAGGTGTGTGATAGCTCGTTGGAAAGGTATCATCGAGGAGATTCATTTTGGGGGCTCAATAATTCCTTCAAATATCATTGATAACCTCGATCTCAAAAAGAATTTATTTGGGCCCTCAAAATGGCCCCGAAAGTTAAAATCTGCTAAAAATAGTAAATTGCCAAAAATGCCAGAAAATTGTTTTGAGCCATTTGGAAAAGGTGGGTGGCCATCGATATCAATCTGGATCAATCCTCCCTCCTTAGAAAGCAATGGTCTCTATTCAGTTGAGTTCCCAGGGGATAGGTAAAAGCGTTTATGTAATCTGCATCTTGGTGAGTTGCTTGCTTGTCGGAGACGTCGCGCTGCTCAGTTTATGGAAATCTGTCATGAACTTGTTGAGGTTGAGGCTATTCAACAAGTTGAGATACATGAGAGGATGATGTGCATAATGAATCTTTGCAGTTTGTTGTAGCCTTGTCGACCTGCTTGTGTTGGATAGAAGGTGCTTGGGGCAAGTTTGTAGTGGTTGCAGTGTCCTTTTGTATTCCTTTTGAACAAATTGTGAAGAAGATTTATTTTGCAGTATGAGATACTACCTTGCGACACTTTTTAGGTGGAACAGTAGTTGGAACTACCTTTGGTATTCTGTAGAGATGACCCCCCAGAGAAACAATGACACTGCAGGGTCGAGACTCATAAGCAACATGGTGCTTCCACATATATGGTTGGCCCAAGAGAACATCACAGACATCTAGTGGGACAACATCACATAATACCTCATCCTTGAAGGGTTGGATTCCATATGAAAATCGACATTATTGGCTGACACAGATATCTCGTCCTTGGCGAAGCCACCCAATGTTGTATGGTTGTGGGTGTGGTGTTGTCAACAGTCCCAACTGTTTGATGACCTATGTTGAGATGAGGTTCTTCTGGCTTCCGCTATCAACAATAAACTGAAGTGGGGTCCCCTTCACCCACATCTATGAAAGAAAAAGGCTCTATCGCTCTTCAGGATTTGTTGGTTCTTCTGGTTGAATTGTTGCGGTCGCGACAATAACAGTGGGGTCTGCGTCAATGATATGTCCTTTACCATTATTTTTCAAAATCAGATTCTGAATCAGGGTTCATCTCTTTGTCTTTGATCTCGGCCACCAATGATTGTTTTGAGCGACATTCATCGGTGTTGTGCTAGGGGATTTTGTGGAACTCGCACCATTTTCCAGTGTCCTTCTTTGTCTTCCCCTGACCCTTCTTTTTCTGTGTCTTGGAGTGGTTTTCGGGAGACTGTTTGTTAGGGTCGTCTTTGTCATGCTTCGGTTGTTGCAGATTTGGATACCCAAACTCCCGTTTGTTCTTGTGCTTAAATTTCTATTCAAATTTAACAACATATCAATAAGCAACACTGAGTGATTAGATGTCCTCATAGTTTCCAATAGGGTAATACTGTTCCTTTACCGAATCCACACAAAAATCCCAAGTGGGATCGGCCTCGTATCTTTCAGACTCCTCTGTAGAACTTTTATCCCAGTAATTTTCCCACCAATGTTTGACATGAGGGAGAGCTTTAAGGAGTGCGAAGGTGATCTTTTCTTTGTCGAAAAAATTGTGAACGCAGAGAAACAACCTTCTAGCAGAGTTAACCATTTTTCTAGGGCTTTTGCATCTATTTGTCCTTCAAATACAGGGATATCAAAATTAACATGTACCTTGAAAGGCGAGGTGCCTCCAAAGTGTCCGCTTGATTAATATGCACCTGATGCTATCAACAGGCATTGAAGGATGTGGGAAAAATTATCCATCATTTCATCTCTCTGTCGCGCGAGCGCTTGCTCAAGCAACAGATTGATATGATCGTCTACTCCATCGTTTTTCTTTTCTTCCGCCATTGAGGGTTTTTTGGGTGTGTGAGAGCGATTGTATTCAAGAGAGACAATCTCGAGACCCAACTTTCTATACTCGAACCTCGTCGGGGACATGCACTGTAAAAAATGACCAAGAACAACCTGCTCTTCTACCACTGATCCGGATTATTTTCGACATGAAATCAGATCGGAGATATAATAAATAAATGCACAGAGATATCGTAGATATTCAATAATACAACATAAAGGTATCATATATGAAACTATAAACACCGATATACAGTAATACATGATTTCTATTAATGAAAGAAATGTACAGAGACTGTAAAAATACAGAGTGAAAGACTCGCTAGAATGGTGGCAGCTTATCTCTCAGAAGAGATGTGACGGCTACTCGCATTTGCAAGAAGATCATTACAATGAGGCTCTGAAGGCATTTTTACAATAACCATGAATGCCAAAAACACTAGACATCCGAAAACCTAACCCTAGGAGATGAAGCGCCAAAAGTCATGTGGGCCCCGTTTGGGTAAGTGAGTACATCAACTTCCCGGGGTTGTAACTTTTGCATACAATCTCTGTTTTAGGCGTGTGATAGCTCGTTGGAAAGGCATTGTGGAGGCGATTTATTCTGGAGGATCAATCATGCCTTTAGATATCATTAATAACCTATATCTCAAAAAACATTCATCAGGGACCTCAAAATGGCCCCGAAAGTTAAAACCTACTAAAAATAGTAAATTGCCAAAAATGCCAAAAACTGTTTTAAGCCATTTGGAAAAGGTGGGTGGCCACCGATATCCACCTAGATCAATCCTCCCTCCTTAGAAATAAATGGTCTCCATTTCATTGAATTCTCGGGGAAGAGGGAAAAGCGATTGTTGAATCTGCATCTTAGTGAGTTGCTTGTCTTGTTGGAGAAGTCGCGCTGCTCAGTTGGTGGAAATCTGTCACGAACCCATTGAGGTTGAGGCTATTCAACAAGTCGAGATAGATGAGAGGATGATGTTCATAATGAATCTTTGCAGTTTGTTGTAGCCTTCTCGACCTACTTGTGTTGGATAGAATGTGCTTGGGGCAAGTTTGTAGTGGTTGCAGTGTCCTTTTGTTCTCCTTTTGAAAAAATTGTGAAGAAGATGAATTTTGCAGTATGAGATACTACCTTGCGACACTTTTTAGGTGGAACAGTAGTCAGAACTACCTTTGGTATTATGTAGAGATGACCCCCCAAAGAAACAATGACACTGCAGGCTCGAGACTCATAAACAACATGGCGCTTCCACATATATGGTTGGCCCAAGAGAACATCACAGACATCCAGTGGGGAAACATCACATAATACCTCATCCTTGAAGGGTTAGCTGTCGTATGACAATCGACATTGTTGGCTGACAAGAAGATCTCATCCTTGGCGAAGCCACCCGATGTTGTATGGTTGTGGGTGTGGTGTTGTCGACAGTCCCAATTGTTTGACGACCTCTGTTGAGATGAGGTTCTTCTAGCTTCCGCTATCAAAAATAAAATGTAGCGGGGTCCCCTTCACCCATATCTATGAATGAAAATGGCGCTCCCCCTCTTCAGGATCTGTTGGTTCTTCTGGTCGAATTGTTGCAGTTGAGACAATAACAGTGGGGTCCGCGTCAATGATCTGTCCTTTACCATTATTTTCAAAATCAGATTCAGAATCAGGGTTTGGCTCTTTGTCTTTGATCTCGGCCACCAATAATTGTTTTGAGCGATATTCATCAGTGTTATGCCAGGGGAACTCGCACCATTTTCTGGTGTCCTTCTTTGTCTTCCCCTGACCCTTCTTTTCATGTGTCTTGGACAGGTTTTCGGGAGACTATTTTTTGGGGCCGTCTTTGTCATGCTTCGGTTGTTGCAGATTTGGATACCCGAACTCCCGTTTTCTTTGGTGCTTAAATTTCTTCTCGATTTTAACAACATATCGATAAGCATCACCGAGGGATGAGATTTCCATAAAATCCATTTCAGTCTGGATGTATCTGTGTAGATCCCCATGGTATTTCAGAACCAAATGTCACTCGGAGTCTTTGATACCCAGCTTGGTGCGCAAGGTATGGAAGGTATTGGTAAAATATGGAACTTCTTGGCCCCTCTCTTGCCACAGTGTGGTCCATCTCATGTACTGGTCCTCATAGTTGGCAACAGGGTAATACTGTTCCTTTACCGCATCCGCAAAAAAATCCCAAGTGGAATCGACCCCGTATATTCCAGACTCCTCTGTGGAACTTTGCTCCCAGTTAGTTTCCCACCAATGTTTGACATGAGGGAGATCTTTAAGCAGTGCGAAGGTGATCTTTTCTTTGTCGGAAAAATTGTGAACAGAGAAATAACCTTCTAGCAGAGTTAACCATTTTTCTAGGGCTTCTGCATCTATCTGTCCTTCAAATACAGGGATATCAAAATTAACTTGTACCTTGAAAGGCAAGGTGCCTCCAAAGTGGTCTCTTGATGAAGATGCTATCGACAGGCGTTGAAGGATGTTGGAAAAATTCTCCATCGTTTCGTCCCTCTGTCGCGTGAGAGCTTGCTCAAGCAACAGATTGACAAGATCGTCTGCTCCATCATTTTTATTTTCTTCCGCCATTGAGGGTTTCTTGTGTGTGCAAGAGCGATTTTCTTCAAGAGAGACAAGATCGAGACCCAACGTGCTATACTCGGACCTCGTCGGGGACATGCACTGAAAAAAATGACTAAGAACAACCTGCTCTAATACCACTAATACGGATTATTTTCGGCACGAAATGAGATGAGAGATATAATAAAGAAATGCACAGAGATATTGTAGATATTCAATAATATAACATAAATGTATCAAATATGCAACCATAAACACCGATATACAGTACTGCATGATTTCTATTAATGAAAGAAATGTACAGAGACTATAAAAATATAGAGTGAAAGACTCGCTAGAATGGTGGCAACTTATCTCTGAGAAGAGATGTGACGGCTACTCACATTTGCAAGAATATCACTACAATGAGGTTCTGAAGGCCTTTTTACAATAAGCAGGAATGCCAAAAACACTAGACATCCAAAAACATAACCCAGCTTAGTGCAGAAGGTATGGAAGGTATTGGTAAAATCTGGAACTTATTGGCCCCTCTCTTGCCGCAATGTGGTCCATCTCATGTACTGATCCTCATAGTTGCCAACAGGGTAATACTGTTCCTTTACCGCATCCACAAAAAAATCCCAAGTGGGATCGACCTCGTATATTCCAGACTCCTCTGTGGAACTTTTCTCCCAGTAATTTTCCCACCAATGTTTGACATGAGGGAGAGCTTTAAGGAGTGCAAAGGTGATATTTTCTTTGTCGGAAAAATTGTGGACAGAGAAATAACCTTCTAGCAGAGTTAACCATTTTTCGAGGGCTTCTGCATCTATCTGTCCTTCAAATATAGGGATATAAAAATTAACTTGTACCTTGAAAGGCAAGGTGCCTCCAAAGTGGTTTCTTGATGAAGATGTGCCTAATGCTATCAGCAGGTGTTGAAGGATGTGGGAAAAATTCTCCATCATTTCGTCCCTCTGTCACGTGAGAGATTGCTCAAGCAACAGAATGATAGGATCATCTGCTCCATCGTTTTTATTTTCTTCTACCATTGAGGGTTTCTTTGGTGTGCGAGAGCTATTGTATTCAAGAGATACAAGCTCGAGACCCAATTTTCTATACTCGGGCCTCGTCGGGGACATGCACTAAAAAAAATGAACAAGAACAGCCTTCTTTGATACCACTGATCTGAATTATTTTCGGCATGAAATGTGATTGGAGATATAATAAAGAAATGCACAGAGATATCATAGATATTCAATAATATAATATAAATTTATCAGAGATTCAACCATAAACACCGATATACAGTAATACACGATTTCTATTAATGAAAGAAATGTACAAAGACTGTAAAAATACAGAGTGAAAGACTCTCTAAAATGGTGGCATCTTATCTCTGAGAAGGGTTGTGATGGCTACTCACATTCGCAAGAAGATCATTACAATGAGGCTTTGAAGGCCTTTTTACAATAAGAAAGAATCCCAAAAACACTAGACATCCAAAAACCTAACCCTAAGAGATGAAGCGCCAAAAGTCATGTGGGCCCTGTTTGGGTAAGTGAGTACATCAACTTCCCGGGGTTGTAACTTTTGCATACGATCTTCGTTTTAGGCACGTGATAGCTCATTGGAAAGGTATCTTCGAGGAGATTCATCTTGGGGGCTCAATCATGCCTTTGGATATCATTGAGAACCTCGATCTCAAAAATCCTTCATTTCGGCCCTAAAAATGGCCCCGAAAGTTAAAACCTGCTAAAAATAGTAAATTGCCAAAAATACCAGAAAACCATTTTGAGCCATTTGGAAAATGTGGGTGGCCACCGATATCCACTTGGATCAATCCTCCCTCTTTAGAAATCAATGGTCTCCATTGCGTTGAGTTCCCGGGGGAGAGGGATGATGTGCAGAAGGAATCTTTGCACTTTGTTGCAGCCTTGTCAACCTGCTTGTGTTGGATAGAAGGTGCTTTGTGCAAGGTTGTAGTGGTTGCAGTGTCCTTTTGTTCTCCTTTTGAACATATTGTGAAGAAGTTGAATTTTTTAGTATGAGATACTACCTTGCGACACTTTTTAGGTGGAACAGTAGTCGGAACTACCTCTGGTATTTTGTAGATATGACCCCCCAGAGAAACAATGACACTGCGGGGTCGAGACTCATACACAGCATGGCGCTTCCACATATATGGTTGGCCCAAGAGAACATCACAGACATCTAGTGGGGAAACATCACATAATACCTCATCCTTGAAGGGTTGGATGCAGTACGGCAATCGACATTGTTGGCTGACATGGAGATCTCATCCTTGGCGAAGCCACTCGATGTTGTATGGCTATGGGTGTGGTGTTGTCGACAGTCCAACCTGTTTGACGACCTATGTTGAGATGAGGTTCTTCTAGCTTCCGCTATCAACAATAAAATGCAGCGGGGTCCCCTTCACCCACATCTGTGAATGAAAATGACACTCCCCCTCTTCAGGATCTGTTGGTTCTTCTAGTTGAATTGTTGTGGTCGCGACAATAGTAGTGTGGTCCATGTCAATGATCTGTCCTTTACCATTATTTTCAAAATCAGATTCTGAATTAGGGTTTATCTCTTTGTCTTTGATCTCGACCACCAATGATATTTTTCAGCGACATACATTGGTGTGGTGCCAGGGGCTTTTGTGGAATTTGCACCATTTTCCGGTGTCCTTCTTTGTCTCCCCTGACCCTTCTTTCCCTGTGTCTTGGACTAGTTTTTGGGAGACTGTTTGTTAAGGACGTCTTTGTTATGCTTCGGTTGTTGCGGATTTGGATACCTGAACTCTCAATTGTTCTGGTGCTTAAATTTCTGGTCGATTTTAACAACATATCGATAAGCAACACTAAGTGATGAGATGTCCAGAAAATCGATTTCATTCTGAATGTATATTTGTAGAGCCCCATGGTATTTCAGAACCAAATGTCGCTCGGAGTGTTTGATACCCAGCTTGGTTCGCAAGGTATGGAAGGTATTGGTGAAATCTGGAACTGCTTGGCCCCTCTCTTGCCGCAGTGTGGTCCATCTCATGTACTGGTCCTCATAGTTTCCAACAAGGTAATATTGTTCCTTTACCGCATCCACACAAAAAATCCCAAGTGCTATCGGCCCCGTATATTCCAGACTCCTCTGTGGAAATTTTCTCCCAGTAAGTTTCCCACCAATGTTTGACATGAGGGATAGCTTTAAGGAGTGTGAAGGTGATCTTTTCTTTGTTGGAAAAATTGTGAATAGAGAAATAACCTTCTAGCAGAGTTAAGCATTTTTCTAGGGCTTTTGCATCTATCTGTCCTTCAAATACAGGGATATCAAAATTAACTTGTACCTTGAAAGGTGAGGTGCCTCCAAAGTGGCCGCTTGATGAAGATGTGCCTGATGTTATCGGCATGCGTTGAAGGATGTGGGCAAAATAATCCATCATTTCGTCCCTCTGTTGCGTGAGAGCTTGCTCGAGCAACAGATTGATAGGATCGTCTGCTCCGTCGTTTTTCTTTTCTTCTTCCGTTGAGGGTTTCTTGGGTGTGCGAGAGTGATTGTATTCAAGAGATACAAGCTCGAGAGTCAACTTTCTATACTCGTACCTCATCGGGGACATGCACTGAAAAAAACGACCAAGAACAACCTGCTCTGATACCACTGATCCGGATTATTTTCGGCACGAAATGAGATCGGAGATATAATAAATAAATGCACAGAGATATCGCAGATATTCAATAATATAACATAAATGTATCAGAGATGCAACCATAAACACCGATATACAGTAATACACGATTTCTATTAATGAAAGAAATGTACAGAGACTGTAAAAATACAGAGTGAAAGACTCGCTAGAATGGTAGGAGCTTATCTCTGAGAGGAGATGTGATGGCTACTCGCATTCACAAGAAGATCATTACAATGAGGATCTGAGGGAATTTTTACAATAAGCAGAAATGAAAAAAACACTAGACATCCAAAAACCTAACCCTAGGAGATGAAGCGCCAAAAGTCATGTGGGCCTCGTTTGGGTAAGTGGGTACATCAAATTCCCGGGGTTGTAACTTTTTCATACGATCTCTGTTTTAGGCGTGTGATAGCTCGTTAGAAAGGTATCATCGAGGATATTCATTTTGGGGGATCAATCATGCATTCAAATATCATTGAGAACCTGGATCTCGAAAATCCTTTATTTGGGCCCTCAAAATGGCCCCTGAAGTTAAAATCTCCTAAAAATAGTAAATTGCCAAAAATGCCAGAAAATTGTTTTGAGCCATTTGGAAAAGGTGGGTGGCCATCGATATCCACCTGGATCAATCCTCCCTCCTTAGAGATAAATGGTATCTATTGATTTGATTTCCTATGGGATAGGGAAAAACGTTTATGTAATATGCATCTTGGTGAGCTGCTTGTCTTGCCGGAGACGTTGCGCTGCTCAGTTTGTGGAAATCTGTCATGAACCTGTTGAGGTTGAGTCTATTCAACAAGTGGAGATACATGAGAGAATGATGTGCAGAAGGAATATTTTCACTTTGCTGCAGCTTTGTCGACCTGCTTGTGTTGGATAGAATGTGCTTGGGGCAAGGCTGTAGTGGTTGCAGTGTCCTTTTGTTCTCCTTTTGAACATATTGTGAAGAAGCTGAATTTTGCAGTATGAGATACTACCTTGCGACACTTTTTAGGTGGAACAGTAGTCGGAACTACCTCTGGTATTCTGTAGATATGACCCCCCAGAGAAACAATGACACTGTGAGGTCGAGACTCATAAATAGCATGGTGCTTCCACATATATAGTTGGCCCAAGAGAACGTCACAGACATATAGTGGGGCAACATCACATAATACCTCATCCTTGAAGGGTTGGATGTTGTATGACAATTGACATTGTTGGCTATCATGGAGATCTCGTCTTTGGTGAAGCCACTCGATGTTGTATGGCTGTGGGTGTGAAGTTGTCGACAGTCCCAACTGTTTGATGACCTCTGCTGAGATGAGGTTCTTCTAGCTTCCACTATCATCAATAAAATGCAGCGGGGTCCCCTTCACCTACATATGTGAATGAAAAAGGTGGTCCCCCTCTTCAGGATCTGTTGGTTCTTCTGGTTGAATTGATGTGTTCGCGACAATAGCAGTGGGGTCTGCGTCAATGATCTGTCCTTTACCATTATTTTCATAATCAGATTTTGAATCAGGGTTCGGCTCTTTGTCTTTGATCTCAACCACCAATGATTGTTTTGAGCGACATTCATCAGTGTTGTGCTAGGGGATTTTGTGGAACTTGCACCATTTTCCAGTGTCCTTCTTTGTCTTCCTCTGACCCTTCTTTTCTTGTGTCTTGGAGTGGTTTTCGGGAGACTGTTTGTTAGGGTCATCTTTTTCATGCTTCGGTTGTTGTGTGTTTGGATACTCGAACTACCATTTGTTTTGGTGCTTAAATTTCTGCTCAATTTTAACAGCATATCGATAAGGAGCACCGAGTGATGAGATGTTCAGAAAATCCATTTCAGTCTGGATGTATCTGTGTAGATCCCCACTATATGTCATAGCCAAATGTCACTCGGAGTCTTTGATACCCAGCTTGGTGCGCAAGGTATGTAAGGTATTGGTGAAATCCAGAACTTCTTGGCCCCTCTCTTACCGCAGTCTAGTCCATCTCATGTACTGGTCCTCATAGTTTCCAACAGGGTAATACTGTTCCTTTACCGCATCCACAAAAAAATCCCAAATGGGATCGGCCCCGTATATTCCAAACTCCTCTAAGGAAATTTTCTCCGAGTAACTTTCCCACCAATGTTTAACATGAGGGAGAGATTTAAGGAGTGCAAAGGTGATATTTTCTTTGTCGGAAAAATTGTGAACAGAGAAATAACCTTGTAGAAGAGTTAACCATTTTTCTAGGCCTTTTTCATCTATTTGTCCTTCAAATACAGGGATATCAAAATTAACTTGTACCTTGAAAGGAAAGGTTCCTCCAAAGTGGTCGCTTGATGAAGATGCGTCTGTTGCTATCGGCAGACATTGAAGGATGTGGGAAAAATTCTCCATCATTTCATCCCTCTGTCGCATGAGAGCTTGCTCAAGCAACAGATTGATAGGATCGTCTACTCCGTCGTTTTTTTTTTCTTTCACCATTGAGGGTTTCTTGGGTGTGCGAGAGAAATTGTCTTCAAGAGAGACAAGCTCGAGACCCAACTTGCTATACTCAGACCTCGTCGGGGACATGCACTGAAAAAAAGGACCAAGAACAACCTGCTCTGATACGACTGATCTGTATTATCTTCGACACAAAATGAGATCTGAGATATAATAAATAAATTCACAGAGATGTCGCAGATATTCAATAATATAACATAAATGTATCAGAGATGCAACCATAAACACTGATATACAGTAATACATGATTTCTATTAATGAAAGAAATGTACAGAGACTATAAAAATACAGAGTGAAAGACTCGCTAGAATGGTGGCAGCTTATCTCTGAGAAGATATGTGACGGCTACTCGCATTCGCAAGAAGATCATTACAATGAGGCTCTGAAGACCTTTTTACAATAAGAAGGAATGTAAGAAACGCTAGACATCCAAAAACCTAACCCTAGAAGATGAAGCACCAAAAGTCATGTGGCCCCGTTTGGGTAAGTGAGTACATCAACTTCCGGGGGTTGTAAATTTTGCATACAATCTTAATTTTAGGCGTGTGATAGCTCGTTGGAAAGGTATCATTGAGGAGATTCATTTTGGGGGCTCAATCATGCCTTTTTCTATCATTGAGAACGTCGATCTCGAAAACCTTCATTTGGGCCCTCAAAATGGCCTCGGAAGTTAAAACCTGCTAAAAATAGTAAATTGCCAAAAATGCCATAAAACTATTTTGAGCCATTTGGATAAGGTAGGTGGCCACCGATATCCACCTGGATCAATCCTCCCTCCTTATAAAGAAAAGGTCTCCATTGCGTTGAGTTCCCAGAGGAGAGGGAAAATAGTTTTTTGAATCTATATCTTGGTGAACTGCTTGTCTTGTTGGAGACGTCGCGCTGCTCAGTTTGTGGAAATCTGTCATGAATTTGTTGAGGTTAAGGTTGTTCTACAAGTCGATTTACATGAGAGGATGATGTGTAGAAGGAATCTTTACACTTTGTTGTATCCTTGTCAACCTACTTATGTTGGATAGAAGGTGCTTGGGGCAAGTTTGTAGTGGTTGCAGTGTCCTTTTGTTCTCCTTTTGAATAAATTGTGAAGAAGTTGAATTTTGCAGTATGAGATACTACCTTGCGACACTTTTTAGGTGGAACAGTAGTTGGAAGTACCTCTAGTATTCTGTAGAGATGACCCCCCATAGAAAAAATGACACTGTGGGGTTGAGACTCATAAAAATCATGTCGCTTCCACATATATGGTCATCCCAAGAGAACATCACAGACATCCAGTGCGGAAACATCACATAATACCTCATCCTTGAATGGTTGGATTCCATATGACAATCGACATTGTTGGCTGACACAGACATCTCATCCTTGGTGAAGACACTCGATGTTGTATGGTTGTGGGTGTGGTGTTGTCGACAGTCCCAACTGTTTGACGATCTCTGCTGAGATGAGGTTCTTCTGGATTTCGCTATCAACAACAAAATGCAGCGGGGTCCCCTCCACCCACATCTGTGAATGAAAAAGGAACTCCCCTCTTCAGGATTTGTTGGTTCTTCTAGTTGAATTGTTGTTGTCATGACAATAGCAGTGGGGTCTGCGTCAATGATATGTCCTTTACCATTATTTTCATAATCAGATTTTGAATCAGGGTTTAACTCTTTGTCTTTGATCTCGGCCAGCAATGATTGTTTTGAGTGACATTCATCGGTGTTGTGCCAAGGGCTTTTGTGGAACTCGCACCATTTTCCGGTGTCCTTTGTCTTCCCCTGACCCTTCTTTTTCTATGTCTTGGAGTGGTTTTCGGGAGACTGTTTGTTAGGGTCGTCTTTGTCATGCTTCGGTTGTTGCAGATTTGGATACCCAAACTCCCATTTGTTCTTGTGCTTAAATTTCTGCTCGAATTTAATAGCATATCGATACGCAACACGGAGTGATGAGATGTCCAGAAAATCCATTTCAGTCTAGATGTATCTATGTAGAGCCCCACGGTATTTCAGAACCAAATGTCACTCAGAGTCTTTGATGCCCATTTTGGTGTGCAAGGTATGGAAGGTATTGGTGAAATCTGGAACTTCTTGGCCCCTCTCTTTCCATAGTGTGGTCCATCTCATGTACTGGTCCTCATAGTTGTCAATAGGGTAATACTGTTCCTTTACACAATCCACAAAAAAGTCCCAAGTGGGATCGGCCCCGTATATTTCAGACTCCCCTGTAGAACTTTGCTCCCAGTAAGTTTCCCACCAATGTTTGACATGAGGGAGAGCTTTAAGGAGTGCGAAGGTGATCGTTTCTTTGTCGAAAAAATTTTGAACGCAGAGAAACAACCTTCTAGCAGAATTAACCATTTTTCTAGGGCTTTTTCATCTATTTGTCCTTCAAATACAGGGATATCAAAATTAACTTGTACCTTGAAAGGTGAGGTGCCTCCAAAGTGGCCGCTTGATGAAGATGCGCCTGATGCTATCGACAGGCATTGAAGGATGTGGGAAAAATTCTCCATCATTTCGTCCCTCTGTCGTGTGAGAGCTTGCTCAAGCAACAGATTGATAGGATCGTCTGCTCCGTCGTTTTTCTTTTCTTCCGCCATTGAGGGTTTCTTGGGTGTGTGAGAGATATTGTATTCAAGAGAGACAATCTCGAGACCCAACTTTCTATACTCGGACCTCGTCGGGGACATGCACTGAAAAAAATGACCAAGAACAACCTGCTTTGCTACAACTGATCCGGATTATTTTCGGCACGAAATGAGATCGGAGATATAATAAAGAAATGCACAGAGATATCACAGATATTCAATAATAGAACATAAAGGTATCAGAGATGCAACTATAAACACTGATATACAGTAATACATGATTTCTATTAATGAAAGAAATGTACAGAGACTGTAAAAATACATAGTGAAAGACTCGCTAGAATGGTGGCAACTTATCTCTGAGAAGATATGTGACGGCTATTCGCATTCGCAAGAAGATAATTACAATGAGGCTCTGAAGGCATCTTTACAATAAAAAGGAATGCCAAAAACACTATACATTTGAAAACCTAATCCTAGGAGATGAAGCACCAAAAGTCATGTGGGCCCCGTTTGGGTAAGTGAGTACATCAACTTCCCGGGGTTGTAACTTTTGCATACGATCTCCGTTTTAGGCATGTGATAGCTCGTTTTAAAGGTATCATCGATGAGATTTGTTTTGGGGGATCAATCATACCTTTGAATATAATTAAAAACCTATATCTCGAAAAACATTCATTTGGGCCCTCAAAATGGCCCCGGAAGTTAAAACCTGCTAAAAATGTTGGGTATGTGTTATATTCTTTGCATGTGTGTGTGTGTGGGTGCGTCAGATACGAAAACTGCGTATTTTTAGCTGATTTGTAAATTAATCCTGGATTAATGGATTCGGGTTTTGGTATCTACGGAATACCTAAAAACATTGTATATATTGTATGGCGAATGGTGAAATTCGATATAATGAAAATAAGAAAGGTTTTCTCGGTTGAGGGTTTCCGGTAAAAATCTATGTGTGCTCTGTGTATGAGCCATTGATTAATTTTTGTATTGCTTAAGAATATATATGCATTTCTTTACTTCGCAGGTTTAAAACTTACATGTGGTATCAGAGCACATTTTTGGCTTCAGAGGGATGCCTTTGTTGCTGAGGGTTTGGCTCAGTCTTGATAGATCAAGTTTATCTTGGGTCTGTGATAAACCTGGGTTCAGTGGGAGATTTTGCAGAGGATATTCGAGTAAAGTAAGAGGAATGGTGAGCTCATCTAGAATCGAGATAGAGAAGTTCAATGGTAAAAACTTTGAGCTATGTAAGATCAAGATGGAGGACCTTCTTGTAGAAAAAGAACAATGGATCGTTGTGGATCCTGGTACACAGCCTACTGGTACACCATCTACAAGCACACAGGATACTAGTACACCACCTACTAGTACACAAACTACTAGTACACCAGTTACTGGTATGTCGAAGGAAGATTGGGACAAGTTGGACAGAAGAGCAAGGAGTACCATTCGACTCTGCCTG
>JZKD02S1706510.1:79244-90925 GCA_000966675.3 Picea glauca
TAGCAGTGGGGTCTGCGTCAATGATATGTCCTTTACCATTATTTTCAGAATTAGATTCTGAATCAGGGTTCAGCTCTTTGTATTTGATCTCGGCCACCAATGATTTTTTTGAGCGCAATTCATCGGTGTTGTGTCAAGGGATTTTGTGGAACTCGCAACATTTTCCAGTGTCCTTCTTTGTCTTCCCCTGACCCTTCTTTTTCTGTGTCTTGGAGTGGTTTTCGGGAGATTGTTTGTTAGGGTCGTCTTTGTCATGCTTCGGTTGTTGTAGATTTGGATACCCAAACTCCCGTTTGTTCTTGTGCTTAAATTTTTGTTCGAATTTAACCGCATATCGATAAGTAACACCGAGTGATGAGATGTCCATAAAATCCATTTCAGTCTAGATGTATCTATGTAGAGCCCCACAGTATTTCAGAACCAAATGTCGCTCAGAGTCTTTGATACCCAGTTTGGTGTGCAAGGTATGGAAGGTATTGGTGAAATATGGAACTTCTTGGCCCCTCTCTTTCCACAGTGTGGTCCATCTCATGTACTGGTCCTCATAGTTGCCAATAGGGTAATACTATTCCTTTACCGAATCCACAAAAAAATCCCAAGTGGGATCGGCCCCGTATATTTCAGAATCCTCTGTAGAACTTTTCTCCCAGTAAGTTTCCCATCAATGTTTGACATGAGGGAGAGATTTAAGAAGTGCGAAGGTCATATTTTCTTTGTCGAAAAAATTGTGAACGCAGAGAAACAACCTTCTAGCAGAGTTAACCATTTTTCTAGGGCTTTTTCATCTATCTATCCTTCAAATATAGGGATATCAAAATTAACTTGTACCTTGAAAGGGGAGGTGCCTCCAAAGTGGCCACTTGATGAATATGCACCTGATGCTATCAGTAGGCGTTGAATGATCTAAGCAAAATTCTCCATCATTTCGTCCCTCTGTCGCGTTAGAGCTTGCTCAAGCAACAGATTGATAGGATCGTCTGCTCCGTCATTTTTCTTTTCTTCTGCCATTGAGGGTTTCTTGGGTGTGCGAGAGAATTTGTATTCAAGGGAGACAATATTGAGACCCAACTTTCTATACTCGGACCTCGTCGGGGATATGCACTGAAAAAAACGACGAAGAACAACCTGCTCTGCTACCACTGATCCAGATTATTTTCGGCACGAAATGAGATCGGAGATATAATAAATAAATGCACAGAGATATCACAGATATTCAATAATATAACATAAAGGTATCAGATATGCAACTATAAACACTGATATACACTAATACATGATTTCTATTAATGAAAGAAATGTACAGAGACTATGAAAATACAGAGTGAAAGACTCGCTAGAATGGTGGCAGCTTATCTCTGAGAAGAGATGTGACGGCTACTCGCATTCGCAAGAAGATTATTACAATGAGGCTCTGAAGGCATTTTTACAATAACTAGGAATGCCAAAAACACTAGACATCCAAAAACCTAACCCTAGGAGATGAAACGCCAAAAGTCATGTGGGCCTCGTTTGGGTAAGTGAGTACATCAACTTCCCGGGGTTGTAACTTTTGCATACGATCTCCGTTTTAGGCGTGTGATAGCTCGTTGGAAAGGTATCATTGAGGAGATTCATTTTGGGGGATCAATAATTTCTTTGACTATCATTTAGAACCTAGATCTCTAAAACCTTCATTTGGGCCCTCAAAATGGCCCCAAAAGTTAAAACCTACTAAAAATAGTAAATTGTCAAAAATGCCAGAAAACTATTTTGAGCCATTTGGAAAATGTGGGTGGCCACCGATATCCACCTAGATCAATCCTCCCTCCTTAGAAAGAAATTTTCTCCATTGCGTTGATTTATTGGGGGAGAGGGAAAAGCGATTGTTGAATCTACATCTTGATGAGTTGCTTGTCTTGTTGGAGACGTCGCGCTGCTCAGTTGGTGGAAATCTGTCACGAACCTGTTGAGGTTGAGGTTGTTCAACAAGTTGAGATACATGAGAGGATGATGTGCATAATGAATCTTTGCAGTTTGTTGTAGCCTTGTCGACCTGCTTGTGTTGGATAGAAGGTGCTTGGATCAAGTTTGTAGTGGTTGCAATGTCCTTTTGTTTTCCTTTTGAACAAATTGTGAAGAAGATGAATTTTTCAGTATGAGATACTACCTTGCGACACTTTTTAGGTGGAACAGTAGTCAGAACTACCTTTGGTATTCTGTAGAGATGACCCCCCAGAGAAACAATGACACTGCGGGCTCGAGACTCATAAAAAACATGGCGCTTCCACATATATGGTTGGCCCAAGAGAACATCATAGACATCCAGTGGGGAAACATCACATAATACGTCATCCTTGAAGGGTTGGATGTTGTATGACAATCGACATTGTTGGCTGACAAGAAGATCTCGTCCTTGGCGAAGCCACCCAATGTTGTATGGCTATGTGTGTGGTGTTGTTGACAGTCCCAATTGTTTGACGGCCTCTGCTGAGATGAGGTTATTCTAGCTTCCTCTATCAACAATCAAATGTAGCGGGATCCCCTTCACCCACATCTGTGAATGAAAAAGGCGCTCCCCCTCTTCAGGATCTGTTGGTTCTTCTGGTTGAATTGTTGCGGTTGAGACAATAGAAGTGGGGTCCACGTCAATGATCTGTCCTTTACCATTATTTTCATAATCTAATTCTAAATCAGGGTTCGGCTCTTTGTTTTTGATCTTGGCCACCAATAATTGTTTTGAGAGACATTCATCAATGTTGTGCCAGGGGCTTTTGTGGAACTCGCTCCATTTTCTGGTGTCCTTCTTTGTCTTCCCCTGACCCTTGTTTTCCTGTGTCTTGGACAGGTTTTCGGAAGACTGTTTGTTGGGGTCGTCTTTGTCATGCTTCGGTTGTTGCGGATTTGGATACCCAAACTACCATTTGTTTTGGTGCTTAAATTTCTGCTCAATTTTAACAGCATATCGATAAGCATCACCGAGGGATGAGATTTCCAAAAAATCCATTTCAATTTCAATGTATCTGTGTAGAACCCCATGGTATTTCAGAACCAAATGTCACTAGGAGTCTTTGATACCCAACTTGGTGCACAAGGTATGGAAGGTATTGGTAAAATATGGAACTGCTTGGCCCCTCTCTTGCCGCAGTGTGGTCCATCTCATGTACTGGTCCTCATAGTTGCCAACAGGGTAATACTATTCCTTTACCGCATCCGCAAAAAAATTCCAAGTGAGATCGACCCCATATATTAGAGACTCCTCTGTGGAACTTTGCTCCCAGTAAGTTTCCCACCAATGTTTGACATGAGGGAGAGCTTGAAGTAGTCCGAAGGTGATCTTTTCTTTGTCGGAAAAAATTTGAACAGAGAAATAACCTTCTAGCATAGTTAACCATTTTTCTAGGGCTTCTGCATCTTTCTGTCCTTCAAATACAGGGATATCAAAATTAACTTGTACCTTGTAAGGCGAGGTTCCTCCAAAGTGGTCGCTTGATGAATATGTGCATGATGTTATCGACAGGCGTTGAAGGATGTTGGCAAAAGTCTCCATCGTTTTGTCCCTCTGTCGCGTGAGAGCTTGCTCAAGCAACAGATTGATAGGATCGTTTGCTCCGTCATTTTTCTTTTCTTCCACCATTGAGGGTTTCTTGGGTGTGCAAGAGAGATTTTATTCAAGAGAGACAAGCTCGAGACCCAACTTGCTATACTCGGACCTCGTCTGGGCCATGCACTGAAAAAAAATGACCAAGAACAGCCTGCTCTAATACCACTAATACGAATTATTTTTAGCACAAAATGAGATCGGAGATATAATAAAGAAATGCAAAAATATATTGTAGATATTCAATAATATAACATAAATTTATCATAGATGAAACCATAAACACCGATATACAGTAATACACGATTTCTATTAATGAAAGAAATGTACAGAGACTATAAAAATATAGAGTGAAAGACTCGCTAGAATGGTGGCAGCTTATCTCTGAGAAGAGATGTGACGACTACTCACATTCACAAGAAGATCATTACAATGAGGCTTTGAAGGCCTTTTTACAATAAGCAGGAATGACAAAAACACTAGACATCCAAAAACCTAACCTAGCTTAGGGCGCAAGGTATGGAAGGTATTGGTAAAATCTGGAACTGCTTGGCTCCTCTCTTGTCGCAATGTCGTCCATCTCATGTATTGATCCTCATAGTTTCCAACAGGGTAATATTATTCCTTTACCGCATCCACAAAAAAATACCAAGTGGGATCGACCTCGTATATTCCAGACTCCTATGTGGAACTTTTCTCCCAGTAATTTTCCCACCAATGTTTGACATGAGGGAGATCTTTAAGGAGTGCAAAGGTGATATTTTCTTTGTCGGAAAAATTGTGGATAGAGAAATAACCTTCTAGCAGAGTTAACCATTTTTTGAGGGCTTCTGCATCTATCTATCCTTCAAATACAGGGATATCAAAATTAATTTGTACCTTGAAAGGCGAGGTGCCTCCAAAGTGGTTGCTTGATGAAGATGTGCCTGAAGCTATCAACAGGCGTTGAAGGATGTGGGCAAAATTCTCCATCATTTCGTCCCTCTGTCGCGTGAGAGATTGCTCAAGCAACAGATTGATAGGATCGTCTGCTCCATTGTTTTTATTTTCTTCCGCCATTGAGGGATTATTTGGTGTGAAAGAGCGATTGTTTACAAGAGAGACAAGCTCGAGACCCAACTTGCTATACCCGGGCCTCGTCGGGGACATGCACTGAAAAAAATGACCAAGAACAACCTGCTTTGATACCACTGATCTGAATTATTTTCGGCACGAAATGAGATTTGAGATATAATAAAGAAATGCACAGAGATATCACATATATTTAATAATGTAACATAAATGTATCAGAGATGCAACCATAAACATCGATATACAGTAATACATGATTTCTATTAATGAAGGAAATGTACAAAGACTGTAAACATACAGAGTGAAAGACTCGCTAGAATGGTGGCAGCTTATCTCTGAGAAGAGATGTGACGGCTACTCACATTCGCAACAAGATCATTAAAATGAGGCTTTGAAGGCCTTTTTAAAATAAGAAGGAATCCCAAAAACACTAGACATCCACAAACCTAACCCTAGGAGATGAAGCGCCAAAAGTCATGTGGGCCCTGTTTGGGTAAGTGAGTACATCAACTTCCCGGGGTTGTAACTTTTGCATACGATATCTGTTTTAGTCATGTGATAGCTCATTGGAAAGGTATAGTTGAGGAGATTAATTTTTGGGGCTCAATTATGCCTTTGGATATCATTCAGAACCTCGATCTCAAAAATCCTTCATTTCGGCCCTCAAAATGGCCCCGGAAGTTAAAACCTGCTAAAAATAGTAAATTGCCAAAAATACCAAAAAACCATTTTGATCCATTTGGAAAAGGTGGGTGGCCACCGATATCCACTTGGATCAATCCTCCCTCTTTAGAAACCAATGGTCTCCATTGCGTTGAGTTCCCAGGGGAGAGGGAAAAGCGTTTGTTGAATCTGCATCTTGGTGAGCTTCTTGACTTGCTGTAGACGTCGCGCTGCTCCGTTTGTGGAAATATCTCACGAATCTGTTGAGTTTAAGTCTATTCAACAAGTCGATATACATGAGAGGACGATGTGCACAATGAATCATTGCACTTTGTTGTAGCTTTGTCAACCTTCTTGTGTTGGATAGAAGGTACTTTGTGCAAGGTTGTAGTGGTTGCAGTGTCCTTTTGTTCTCCTTTTGAACAGATTGTGAAGAAGTTGAATTTTGCAATATGAGATACTACCTTGCGACACTTTTTAGGTGGAGAAGTAGTCAGAACTACCTCTAGTATTCTATAGATATGACCCCCCAGAGAAACAGTGACATTGTGGGGTCGAGACTCATAAACATCATGGCACTTCAACATATATGGTTGGACCAAGAGAACATCACAGACATCTAGTGGGGCAACATCACATAATACCTCATCCTTGAAGGGTTGGATGCAGTATGACGATCGACATTGTTGGCTGACATGGAGATCTCATCCTTGGCGAAGCCACCCGATGTTGTATGGTTATGGGTGTGGTGTTTTCGACAGTCCCAACTATTTGATCACCTATGCTGAGATGAGGTTCTTCTAGCTTCCGCTATCAACAATAAAATGCAGCGGGGTCTCCTTCACCCACATCTGTGAATGAAAATGACACTCCCCCTCTTCAGGATCTGTTGGTTCTTCTAGTTGAATTGTTGTGGTCGCGAAAATAGTAGTGGGGTCCATGTCAATGATCTGTCCTTTACCATTATTTTCAAAATCGGATTCTGAATCAGGGTTCAACTCTTTGTCTTTAATCTCGGCCACCAATGATATTTTTCAGCGACATTCATTGGTGTGGTGCCAGGGGCTTTTGTGGAACTCGCACCATTTTCCGGTGTCCTTCTTTGTTTTCCCCTGACCCTTCTTTTCCTGTGTCTTGGACTGGTTTTTGGGAGACTGTTTGTTAAGGCTGTCTTTGTTATGCTTCAGTTGTTGCAGATTTTCATACCTGAACTCTCATTTGTTCTGGTGCTTAAATTTCTGCTCGATTTTAACAACATATCGATAAGCAACACCAAGTGATGAGATGTCCAGAAAATCCATTTCAGTCTGAATGTATATGTGTAGATCCCCACGGTATTTCAAAACCAAATGTCACTCAGAGTGTTTGATACCCAGCTTGGTGTGCAAAATATGGAAGGTATTGGTGAAATATAGAACTGCTTGGCCCCTCTCTTGCCGCAGTGTGGTCCATCTCATGTACTGGTCCTCATAGTTGCCAACATGGTAATATTGTTCCTTTACCGCATCCACAAAAAAATACCAAGTGTTATCGGACCCGTATATTCCAGACTCCTCTGTGGAACTTTGCTCCCAGTAGGTTTCCCACCAATGTTTGACATGAGGGAGAGCTTTAAGGAGTGCGAAGGTTATATTTTCTTTGTTGGAAAAAATGTGAATAGAGAAATAACCTTCTAGCAGAGTTAAGCATTTTTCTAGGACTGCTGCATCTATCCGTCCTTCAAATACAGGGATATCAAAATTAACTTGTACCTTGAAAGGTGAGGTGCCTCCAAATTGGCCGCTTGATGAAGATGCGTCTAATGCTATTGGCATGCGTTGAAGGATGTGGGCAAAATTATCCATCATTTCGTCCCTTTGTCGCATGAGAGCTTGTTCAAGCAACAGATTGATAGGATCGTCTGCTTCGTCGTTTTTCTTTTCTTCTTTCGTTGAGGGTTTCTTGGGTGTGTGAGAGAAATTGTCTTCAAGAGAGACAAGCTCGAGACCCAACTTGCTATACTCGTACCTCGTCGAGGACATGCACTGAAAAAAAAAACCAAGAACAACCTGCTCTGATACCACTGATCCGGATTATTTTCGGCACGAAATGAGATCGGAGATATAATAAAACAATGCACAGAGATATTGTAGATATTCAATAATATAACATAAATTTATCAAATATGAAACCATAAACACCGATATACAGTAATACACGATTTCTATTAATGAAAGAAATGCACAGAGACTGTAAAAATACAGAGTGAAAGACTCACTAGAATGGTAGAAGCTTATCTCTGAGAGGAGATGTGACGGCTACTCGCATTCGCAAGAAGATCATTACAATGAGGCTCTGAAGGAATTTTTACAATAAACAGGAATGAAAAAAACACTAGACATCCAAAAACCTAACCCTAGGAGATGAAGCGCCAAAACTCATGTGGGCCCCGTTTGGGTAAGTGAGTACATCAAATTCTCGGGGTTGTAACATTTTCATACGATCTCCGTTTTAGGCGTGTGATAGCTCGTTGGAAAGGTATCGTCAAGGAGATTCATTTTGGGGGCTCAATCATGCCTTAAACTATCATTGAGAACCTCAATCTCAAAAAAAAACCTTTATTTGGGCCCTCAAAATGGCCACGAAAGTTAAAATCGACTAAAAATAGTAAATTGCCAAAAATGCCAAAAAATTGTTTTGAGCCATTTCGAAAAGGTGGGTGGCCATCAATTACCACCTGGATCAATCCTCCCTCCTTATAAATAAATTGTCTCTATTGAGTTAAGTTCCCAGGGGATAGGGAAAAGCGTTTATGTAATCTGCATCTGGGTGTGCTGCTTGTCTTGCCGGAGACGTCGCGCTGCTCAGTTTGTGGAAATCTGTCATGAACCTATTGAGGTTGAGGCTATTCAACAAGTGGAGATACATGAGAGAACGATGTGCAGAAGGAATCTTTGCACTTTGCTGCAGCTTTGTCGACCTACTTGTGTTGGATATAATGTTCTTGGGGCAAGGTTTTAGTGGTTGCAGTGTCCTTTTGTTCTCCTTTTGAGTAGAGTCGCTCGAAGTCTTTGATACCCAGCTTGGTGCACAAGGTATGGAAAGTATTGGTGAAATCCGGAACTGCTTGGCCCCTCTCTTACCACAGTGTGGTCCATCTCATGTACTAGTCCTCATAGTTGCCAATAGGGTAATAATGCTCCTTTACCGCATCCACAAAAAAATCCCAAGTGGGATCGACCCCGTATATTCCAGACTCCTCTGTGGCAATTTTCTCCGAGTAACTTTCCCACCAATTTTTAACATGAGGGAGATATTTAAGGAGTGCAAAGGTGATATTTTCTTTTTCGGAAAAATTGTGAATAGAGAAATAACCATTTTTCTAGGGCTTCTCCATCTATCTGTCCTTCAAATACAGGGATATCAAAATTAACTTGTACCTTGAAAGGCGAGGTGCCTCCAAAGTGGTCGCTTGATGAAGATGTGTCTGTTGCTATCGGCAGGCATTGAAGGATGTGGGAAAAACTCTCCATCATTTCGTCCCTTTGTCGCATGAGAGCTTGCTCAAGCAACAGATTGATAGGATCGCCTGCTCCGTCGTTTTTCTTTTCTTTCACCATTGAGGGTTTCTTGGGTGTGCGAGAGTGATTGTCTTCAAGAGAGACAATCTTGAGACCCAACTTCCTATACCCATACCTCGTCGGGGACATGCACTGAAAAAAATGACCAAGAACAACCTGCTTCGATACCACTGATCCAGATTATCTTTGGCACAAAATCAGAACGGAGATATAATAAATAAATTCACAGAGATGTCATAGATATTCAATAATATAACATAAATGTATCATAGATGCAACCATAAACACTGATATACATTAATACACGATTTCTATTAATGAAATAAATGTACAGAGACTATAAAAATACAGAGTGAAAGACTCGCTAGAATGGTGGCAGCTTATCTCTGAGAAGAGATGTGATGGCTACTCGCATTCGCAAGAAGATCATTACAATGAGGCTCTGAAGACATTTTTACAATAAGCAGGAATGTAAGAAACGCTAGACATCCAAAAACCTACTAGGAGATGAAGCGCCAAAAGTCATGTGGCCCCGTTTGGGTAAGTGAGTACATCAACTTTCGGGGGTTGTAACTTTTGCATACGATATTCGTTTTAGGCATGTGATAGCTCATTGGAAAGGTATCATTGAGGAGATTCATTTTGGGGGCTCAATAATGCCTTCGCCTCTCATTCAGAACCTTGATCTAGAAAACCTTCATTTGGGCCCTCAAAATGGCCCCGGAAGTTAAAACGTGCTAAAAATAGTAAATTGCCAAAAATGTCAGAAAACTATTTTGAGCCATTTGGATAAGGTAGGTGGCCATTGATATCCACCTGGATCAATCCTCCCTACTTAGAAAGCAATGGTCTCCATTGCGTTGAGTTCTCAGAGGGGAGGGAAAAGAGTTTTTTGAATCTGCATCTTGGTGAACTGTTTGTCTTGTTGGAGACATCGTGCTACTCAGTTTGTGGAAATCTGTCACGAACCTGTTGAGGTTAAGGCTGTTCTACAAGTCGATTTACATGAGAGGACGATGTGCAGAAGGAATCTTTACACTTTTCTACAGCCTTTTCGACCTGCTTATGTTGGATAGAAGGTGCTTGGGGCAAGATTGTAGTGGTTTCAGTGTCCTTTTGTTCTCCTTTTGAACAGATTGTGAAGAAGCTGAATTTTGCAGTATGAGATACTACCTTGCGACACTTTTTAGGTGGAACAGTAGTTGGAAGTACCTTTGGTATTCTGTAGAGATGACCCCCCAGAGAAACCATGACACTGTGGGGTCCAGACTCATAAAAATAATGGTGCTTCCACATATATGGTCAGCCCAAGAGAACATCACAGACATCCAGTGGGGAAACATCAAATAATACCTCATCCTTGAAGAGTTGGATGCCATATGACAATCGACATTGTTGGCTGACACGGAGATCTCGTCCTTGGAGAAGACACCCGATGTTGTATGGTTGTGGGTGAGGTGATGTCGACAGTCCCAACTGTTTGATGACCTCTGCTGAGATGAGGTTCTTCTGGCATTCGCTATCAACAATAAAATGCAGCGGGGTCCCCTTCACCCACATCTGTGAATGAAAAAGGCACTCCCCCTCTTCAGAATCTGTTGGTGTCCTTTCTCTTCCCCTGAACCTTCGTTTTCTGTGTCTTGGAGTGGTTTTCAGGAGACGGTTTGTTTGGGTCGTCTTTGTCATGCTTCGGTTGTTGCAGATTTGGATACCCAAACTCCCATTTGTTCTTGTGCTTAAATTTCTATTTGAATTTAACAGCATATTGATAAGCAACACCGAGTGATGAGATGTCCAAAAAATCCATTTTAGTCTAGATGTATCTATGTAGAGCCCCACGGTATTTCAGAACCAAATGTTGCTCAGAGTCTTTGATACCCAATTTGGTGCGCAAGGTATAGAAGGTATTGGTGAAATCTGAAACTTCTTGGCCCCTCTCTTTCCACAGTGTGGTCCATCTCATGTACTGGTCCTCATAATTGCCAATAGGGTAATATTGTTCCTTTACCGAATCCACAAAAAAATCCCAAATGGGATCGGCCCCGTCTATTTCAGAATCCTCTATAGAACTTTTCTCCCAGTAAGTTTCCCACCAATGTTTGACATGAGGGACAGCTTTAAGGAGTGCGAAGGTGATATTTTCTTTGTCAGAAAAATTGTGAACGCAGAGAAACAACCTTCTAGCAGAGTTAACCATTTTTCTAGGGCTTTTGCATCCATCTATCCTTCAAATACAGGGATATCAAAATTAAATTGTACCTTGAAAGGCGAGGTTCCTCCAAAGTGGTCGCTTGATGAAGATGTGTCTGATGCTATTGGCAGGCGTTGAAGGATGTGGGCAAAATTCTCCATCATTTCGTCCCTCTGTCGCGTGAGAGCTTGCTCAAGCAACAGATTGATCGGATCGTCTGCTCCGTCATTTTTCTTTTATTCTGCCATTGAGGGTTTTTTGGGTGTGCGAGAGAAATTGTATTCAAGAGAGACAAGCTTGAGACCCAACTTTCTATACTCAGACCTCGTCGGGGACATGCACTGAAAAAACGACCAAGAACAGCCTGCTTTGCTACCACTGATCCGGATTATTTTCGGCACGAAATGAGATCGAAGATATAATAAAGAAATTCACAGAGATATCGCAGATATTCAATAATATAGAATAAAGGTATCAGAGGTGAAACTATAAACACCGATATACATACATGATTTCTATTAATGAAATAAATGTACAGAGACTGTAAAAATACAGAGTGAAAGACTCGCTAGAATGGTGGCAGCTTATCTCTGAGAAGAGATGTGACGGCTACTCGCAT
>JZKD02S1706510.1:108910-121213 GCA_000966675.3 Picea glauca
TGATAGCTGGTTGAAAATGTATCATTTAGGAGATTCATTTTGGGGGCTCAATCATGAATTTGGATATCATCGAGAACCTCGATCTCGAAAACCTTCATTTGGTCCCTCAAAATGGCCCCGAAATTTAAAACCTGCTAAAAATAGTAAATTGCCAAAAATGCCAGAAAACTATTTTGAGCCATTTGTATAGAGTAGGTGGCCACCGATATCCACCTAGATCAATCCTCCCTCCTTAGAAAGAAATGGTCTCCATTGCATTGAGTTCCCAGACGAGAGGGAAAAGAGTTTTTTAAATCTGCATCTTGGTGAACTGCTTGTCTTGTTGGAGACGTCGCGCTGCTCAGTTTGTGGAAATCTGTCACGAACCTGTTGAGTTTAAGGCTATTCTACAAGTCGAGTTACATGAGAGGACGATGTGCAGAAGGAATCTTTACACTTTGTTGCAGCCTTGTCGACCTGCTTATGTTGGATAGAAGGTGCTTGGGGTAAGGCTATAGTGGTTGCAGTGTCCTTTTGTTCTCCTTTTGAACAGATTGTGAAGAAGCTGAATTTTGCAGTATGAGATACTACCTTGTGACACTTTTTAGGTGGAATAGTAGTTGGAAGTACCTCTGGTATTCTGTAGAGATGACCCCCCAGAGAAACAATGACACTGTGGGGTCGAGACTCATAAAAATCATGGCGCTTCCACATATATGGTCATCCCAAGAGAACATCATAGACATCCAGTGGGGAAACATCACATAATACCTCATCCTTGAAGGGTTGGATGTCGTATGACAATCGACATTGTTGGCTGACACGGAGATCTCGCCCTTGGCAAAGACACCCGATGTTGTATGGATGTGGGTGTGGTGTTGTCGACAGTCCCAACTGTTTGATGACCTCTGCTAATATGAGGTTCTTATGGCTTTCGCTATCAACAATAAAATGTAGCGGGGTCCCCTTCACCCACATCTGTGAATGAAAAAGGAACTCCCCCTCTTCAGGATCTGTTGGTTCTTCTAGTTGAATTGTTGCGGTCACGAAAATAGCAGTGGGGTCTGCGTCAATGATATGTCCTTTACCATTATTTTTAGAATCAGATTCTAAATCAGGGTTCAACTCTTTGTCTTTGATCTTGACCACCAATGATTGTTTTGAGCGACATTCATCGGTGTTGTGCCAGGGAATTTTGTGGAACTCGCACCATTTTCTAGTGTCCTTCTTTGTCTTCCCCTGACCCTTCTTTTTCTGTGTCTTGGAGTGGTTTTCGGGAAACTGATTGTTAGGGTCCTCTTTTTCATTCTTCGATTGTTGCATATTTGGATACCCAAACTCCTGTTTGTTCTTGTGCTTAAATTTCTGTTCGAATTTAACAGCATATCGATAAGCAACACCGAGTGATGAGATGTCCAGAAAATCCATTTCAGTCTAGATGTATCTATGTAGAGCCCCACGGTATTTCAGAACCAAATGTCGCTCAGAGTCTTTGATACCCAGTTTGGTGCGCAAGGTATGGAAGGTATTGGTGAAATCTGGAACTTCTCGGCCCCTCTCTTTCCACAGTGTGGTCCATCTCATGTACTGGTCCTCATAGTTGCCAATAGGGTAATACTGTTCCTTTACCGAATCCACAAGAAAATCCCAAGTGGGATCGACCCCGTATATTTCAGACTCCTCTGTAGAACTTTGCTCCAAGTAATTTTCCCACCAATGTTTGACATGAGGGAGAGATTTAAAGAGTGCTAAGGTGATCTTTTCTTTGTCGTAAAAATTGTGAACGCAGAGAAAAAACCTTCTAGCAGAGTTAACCATTTTTCTAGGGATTTTGCATCTATCTGTCCTTCAAATACAGGGATATCAAAATTAACTTGTACCTTGAAAGGCGAGGTGCCTCCAAAGTGGTTGCTTGATGAAGATGTGCCTGATGCTATCGGCAGGCATTCAAGGATGTGGGAAAAATTCTCCATCATTTCGTCCCTCTGTTGTGTGAGAGCTTGCTCAAGCAACAGATTGATGGGATCGTCTACTCCGTCGTTTTTCTTTTCTTCCACCATTGAGGGTTTCTTGGGTGTGCGAGAACAATTGTATTCAAGAGTGACAAGCTCGAGACTCAACTTTCTATACTCGTACCTCATCGGGGACATGCACTGAAAAAAAAGGACCAAGAACAGCCTGCTCTGCTACCACTGATCCAGATTATTTTCGGCACGAAATGAGATCAGAGATATAATAAATAAATGAACAGAGATATCATAGATATTCAATAATATAACATAAAGGTATCATAGATGCAACTATAAACACCGATATACAGTAATACATGATTTCTATTAATGAAAGAAATGTACAGAGACTGTAAAAATACAGAGTGAAAGACTCGCTAGAATGGTGGCAGCTTATCTATGAAAAGAGATGTGACGGCTACTCGCATTCGCAAGAAGATCATTACAATGAGGCTCTGAAGGAATTTTTACAATAACCAGGAATGACAAAAACACTAGACATCCGAAAACCTAACCCTAGGAGATGAAGTGCCAAAATTCATGTGGGCCCCCGTTTGGGTAAGTGAGCATATCAACTTCCTGGGGTTGTAACTTTTGCATACGATCTTCGTTTTAGGTGTGTGATAGCTCATTTGAAAGGTATCATCGATGAGATTAATTTTATGGGATGAATCATGCCTTTGGATATCATTAAGAACCTCTATCTCAAAAAAACTTCATTTGGGCCCTCAAAATGGCCCTAGAAGTTAAAACCTGCTAAAAATAGTAAATTGCCAAAAATGCCAGAAAAATGTTTTGAGCCATTTGGAAAAGGTGGGTGGCCACTGATATCCACCTGGATCAATCCTCCCTCCTTATAAATAAATGGTCTCCATTGCGTTGAGTTCTTGGGGGAGAGGGAAAAGTAATTGTTGAATTTGCATCTTGGTGAGCTGCTTGTTTTGTTGGGGACATCGCGCTGCTCAGTTGGTGGAAATCTCTCACGAACCTATTGAGGTTGAGATACTACCTTGCGACACTTTTTAGGTGGAACAGTAGTCGGAACTACCTTTGGTATTCTGTAGAGATGACCCCCCAGAGAAACAATGACATTGTAGGGTCAAGACTCATAAACAACATGGTGCTTCCAAATATATGGTTGGCCCAAGAGAACATCACAGACATCCAGTAGGACAACATCACATAATACCTCATCCTTGAAGGGTTGGATGTCATATGAAAATCGACATTGTTGGTTGACACAGAGATCTCGTCCTTGGCGAAGCCACCCGATGTTGTATGGTTGTGGGTGTGGTGTTGTCGACAGTCCCAACTGTTTGACGACCTCTGCTGAGATGAGGTTCTTCTGGCTTCCACTATCAACAATAAAATGCAGTGGGGTCCCCTTCACCCACATATGTGAAAGAAAAAGGCACTCCCGCTCTTCAGGATCTGTTGGTTCTTCTGGTTGAATTTTTGCGGTCGTGACAATAGCAGTGGGGTATGCGTCAATGATATGTCCTTTACCATTATTTTCAGAATCAATTTCTTAATCAAGGTTCATCTCTTTGTATTACAATGAGGATCTGAAGAAATTTTTACAATAACCACTAATGCCAAAAACACTAGACATCCTAAAACCTAACCCTGGGAGATGAAGCGCCAAAAGTCATGTGGGCCCCGTTTGGGTAAGTGAGTACATCAACTTCCCGGGGTTGTAACTTTTGAATACGATCTTCGTTTTAGGCGTGTGATATCTTGTTGGAAAGGTATCGTCGAGGAGATTCATTTTGGGGGATAAATCATTCATTTTTTCATCATTAAGAACCTTTATCTTGAAAAACATTCATTTGGTCCTTCAAAATGGCCCCGGAAGTTAAAACCTGCTAAAAATAGTAAATTGCCAAAATGCCAGAAAACTGTTTTGAGCCATTTGGAAAAGGTGGGTGGCCACCAATATCTACCTGGATCAATCCTCCCTCTTTAGAAAGAAATGGTCTCCATTGCGTTGAGTTCTCAAGGGAGAGGGAAAATCGATTGTTGAATCTGCATCTTGGTGAGCTGCTTGTCTTGTTGGAGACGTCACGCTGCTCAGTTGGTGGAAATTTGTCACGAACCTGTTGAGGTTGAGGTTGTTCAACAAGTCGAGATACATGAGAGGATGATGTGCATAATGAATCTTTGTAGTTTGTTGTATCCTTTTCGACCTGCTTGTGTTGGATAGAAGGTGCTTGGGGCAAGTTTGTAGTTGTTGCAGTGTCCTTTTGTTCTCCTTTTGAACAAATTGTGAAGAAGATGAATTTTGCAGTATGAGATACTACCTTGCGACATTTTTTAGGTGGAACAGTAGTCGAAACTACCTTTGGTATTCTGTAGATATGTCCCCCCAGAGAAACAATGACACTGCAGGGTCGAGACTCATAAACAACATGGTGCTTCCACATATATGGTTGTCCCAAGAGAGCATCACAAACATCAAGTGGGACAACATCACATAATACCTCATCCTTGAAGGGTTGGATGCCGTATGATAATCGACATTGTTGGCTGACACAGAGATATCATCCTTTGTGAAGCCATCTGATGTTGTATGGTTGTGGGTGTGGTGTTGTCGATAGTCCCAACTGTTTGACGACCTCTGTTGAGATGAGGTTCTTCTGGCTTCCGCTATCAACAATAAAATGCAGTGGGGTCCCCTTCACCCACATATGTGAAAGAAAAATGCGCTCCCTCTCTTCAGGATCTGTTGGTTCTTCTAGTTGAGTTTTTGTGGTTGTGAAAATAGCAGTGGGGTCCACGTCAATGATCTGTCCTTTACCATTATTTTTAGAATCGGATTTTGAATCAGGGTTCGGCTCTTTGTCTTTGATCTCGTCCACCAATAATTTTTTTGAGCGACATTCATCGGTGTTGTGCCAGGGGATTTTGTGGAACTCGCACCATTTTCCAGTGTCCTTCTTTGTCTTCCCCTGACCCTTCTTTTCCTGTGTCTTGGACTGGTTTTCAGGAGACTGTTTGTTAGGGTCGTCTTTTTGATGCTTCGATTTTTGTGGATTTGGACACCCGAACTCCCGTTTGTTCCGGTGCTTAAATTTCTGATCGATTTTAACAGCATATCGATAAGCATCACCGAGTGATGTGATGTCCAGAAAATCCATTTCAATTTGGATGTATCTGTGTAGAGCCCCACGGTATTTTAGAACCAAATGTCGCTCAAAGTCTTTGATACCCAGCTTGGTGCGCAAGGTATGGAAGGTATTGGTGAAATCTAGAACTTCTTGGCCCCTCTCTTGCCGTAGTGTGGTCCATCTCATGTACTGGTCCTCATAGTTGCCAGCAGAGTAATACTATTCCTTTACCGCATCCGCAAAAAAATCCCAAGTGGGATCGGCCCCGTATATTCTAGACTCCTCTGTGGAACTTTGTTCCCAATAAGTTTCCCACCAATTTTTGACATGATGGAGAGATTTAAGGAGTGTGAAGGTGATATTTTCTTTGTCGGAAAAATTGTGAACAGAGAAATAACCTTCTAGCAGAGTTAACCATTTTTCTAGGGCTTCTGCATCTATCTGTCCTTCAAATACAGGGATATCAAAATTAACTTGTACCTTAAAAAGTGAGGTGCCTCCAAAGTGGTCACTTGATGAAGATGTGCATGATGCTATCAACAGGCGTTGAAGGATGTGGGAAAAATTCTCCATCATTTCGTCCCTCTGTCATGTGAGAGCTTGCTCAAGCAACAGATTGATAGGATCGTCTACTCCGTCATTTTTCTTTTCTTCTGCCATTGAGGGTTTCTTGGGTGTGTGAGAGCGATTTTCTTCAAGAGAGATAAGATCGAGACCCAAATTTCTATACTCATACCTCGTCGGGGACATGCACTGAAAAAAACGAACAAGAACAGCCTACTCTGATACCACTGATCCGGATTATTTTCAGCACGAAATGAGATCGGAGATATAATAAAGAAATGCACAGAGATATCGCAGATATTCAATAATATAACATAAAAGTATCATATATGAAACCATAAACACCAATATACAGTAATACATGATTTCTATTAATGAAATAAATGTACAGAGACTTTAAAAATACAGAGTGAAAGACTCCCTAGAATGGTGGCATCTTATCTCTGAGAAGAGATGTGACGACTACTCGCATTCACAAGAAGATCATTATAATGAGGATCTAAAGGCCTTTTTACAATAAGCAGGAATGTCAAAAATACTAGACATCCAAAAACTTAACCCTAGGAGATGAAGCGCCAAAAGTCATGTGGGCCCCGTTTGTGTAAGTGAGTACATCAACTTCTCGGGGTTGTAACTTTTGAATACAATCTCCGTTTTAGGCGTGTGATAGCTCGCTAGAAAGGTATCGTCAAGGATATTCATTTTGGGGGATGAATCATGCCTTGGGATATCATTGGGAACCTCAATCTCTCAAAACCTTCATTTGGGCCCTCAAAATGGCCCTGTAAGTTAAAACCTGCTAAAAATAGTAAATTGCCAAAAATGCTAGAAAACTGTTTTGAGCCATTTGGAAAAGGTGGGTGGCCACTGATGTCCACCCGGATCAATCCTACCTCCTTAGAAATCAATGGTCTCCATTTCATTGAGTTCCCAGGGGAGAGGGGAAAGCGTTTGTTGAATATGCAACTTGGTGAGCTACTTGTCTTGTTGGAGACGTCACGTTGCTCAGTTTGTGAAAATTTGTCACGAACCTATTGAGGTTGAGGTTGTTCAACAAGTCGAGATACATGAGAGAACAATGTGTAGAAGGAATCTTTGCACTTTTTTGTATCCTTGTCAACCTGCTTATGTTTGATAGAAGGTGCTTGGGGCAAGGCTGTAGTGGTTGCAGTGTCCTTTTGTTCTCCTTTTGAACAGATTGTGAAGAAGCTGAATTTTGTAGTATGAGATACTACCTTGCGACACATTTTAGGTGGAACAATAATCGAAACTACCTTTGGTATTCTGTAGAGATGACCCCCCAGAGAAACAATGACACTGCGGGGTCGAGACTCATAAACAACATGGCACTTCCACATATATGGTTGGCCCAAGAGAACATCACAGATATCCAGTGGGGCAACATCACATAATACCTCATCCTTGAAGGGTTGGATGCCATATGACAATCAACATTGTTGGCTGACATGGAGATCTCATCCTCGGTGAATCCACCTAATGTTGTATGGTTGTGGGTGTGGTGTTGTCGACGGTCCCAACTGTTTGACGACCTCTGTTGAGATGAGGTTCTTCTGGCTTCTGCTATTAACAATAAAATGCAGCGGGGTCCCCTTCACCCACATCTGTGAATGAAAAAGGTGCTCCCCCTCTTCAGGATCTGTTGGTTCTTCTGGTTGAATTGTTGCGATCGCAACAATAACAGTGGGGTCCACGTCAATGATCTGTCCTTTACAATTATTTTCAGAATCGGATTCAGAATCAGGGTTCGGTTCTTTGTCTTTTATCTCGGCCACCAATGATTTTTTTGAGTGACATTCATTGGTGTTGTGCCAGGTGATTTTGTGGAACTCACACCATTTTCCGTTGTCCTTCTTTGTCTTCCCCTGACCCTTCTTTTCCTGTGTCTTGGACTGGTTTTCGGGAGACTATTTGTTACTGTCGTCTTTGTCATGCTTCGGTTGTTCCGGATTTGGGTACCTGAACTCCCGTTTGTTCTGGTGCTTAAATTTCTGCTTGATTTTAACAACATATCGATAAGAAGCACCAAGAGATGAGATGTCTATAAAATCCATTTCAGTATGGATGTATCTATGTAGAGCCCCACAATATTTCAGAACCCCATGTCCCTCAGAGTCTTTGATACTCAGCTTGGTGCACAAGGTATGGAAAGTATTGGTGAAATCTGGAATTGCTTGGCCCCTCTCTTGCTGCAGTGTGTTCCATCTCATGTACTAGTCTTCATAGTTGCCAAAGGGGTAATATTGTTCCTTTACCACATCCACAAAAGAATCCCAAGTGGGATCGGCCTCGTATATTCCAGACTTATCTGTGGAACTTTGCTGCCAGTAAGTTTCCCACCAATGTTTGACATGAGGGAGATCTTTAAGGAGTGCGAAGGTGATATTTTCTTTGTCAGAAAAATTGTGAACAGAGAAATAACCTTGATCTTGAAAAACCTTCATTTGGGCCCTCAAAATGGCCCCAAAAGTTAAAACCTGCTAAAAATAGTAAATTACCAAAAATGTCAGAACACTATTTTGAGCCATTTGGAAAAGGTCGGTGGCCACCTATATCCACTTGGATTAGTCCTCCCTGCTTAGAAATAAATGGTCTCCATTGCGTTGAGTTCCCCGGGGAGAGGGAAAAGCGTTTGTTGAATCTGCATCTTGGTGAGCCGCTTGTCTTGCTGGAGATGTCGCGCTGCTCAATTTGTGGAAATCTGTCACGAACCTGTTGAGGTTGAGGTTGTTCAACAAGTCAAGATACATAAGAGGAAGATGTGTAGAAGGAATCTTTGCACTTTTTTGCAGCCTTGTCGACCTGTTTGTGTTGGATAGAAGGTGCTTAGGGCAAGGCTATAATGGTTGCGGTGTCCTTTTGTTCTCCTTTTGAACAGATTGTGAAGAAGCTGAATTTTGCAGTATGAGATACTACCTTGAGACACTTTTTAGGTGGAACAATAGTCAGAACTACCTCTGGTATTCTATAGAGATGACCCCCCAGAGAAGCAATGACACTGCAAGGTCGAGACTCATAAACAACATGGTGCTTCGACATATATGGTTGGCCCAAGAGAACATCACAGACATCCAGTGGGGCAACATCACATAATACCTCATCCTTGAAGGGTTGGATGTTGTATGACAATCGACATTGTTGGCTGACATGGAGATCTCATCCTTAGCGAAGCAACCTGATGTTGTATGGAAGTGGGTATGGTGTTCTTGACAGTCTCAACTATTTGACGACCTCTGCTGAGATGAGGTTCTTCTAGATTCAGCTATCAATAATAAAATGCAGTGGGGTCCCCTTCACCCACATCTGTGAATAAAAAAGGCACTCCCCCTCTTCAGGATCTGTTGGTTGTTATGGTTAAATTGTTGCAGTCGCAAAAATAACAGTGGGGTCCACGTCAATGATCTGTCCTTTACCATTATTTTCAGAATCAGATTCTGAATCAAGGTTCGGCTCTTTGTCTTTGATCTCAACCACTAATGATTGTTTTGAGCGACATTCATCGGTGTTGTGCCAGGGGATTTTGTGGAACTCGCACCATTTTACGGTGTCCTTCTTTGTCTTCCCCTGACCCTTCTTTTGTTGCGTCTTGGACTGGTTTTTGGGATACTATTTGTTAGGGTCATCTTTTTCATGCTTCGGTTGTTGCGGATTTGGATACCCGAACTCCCGTTTGTTCTGGTGCTTAAATTTCTGCTCGATTTTAACAGCATATCGATAAGCAGCACCGAGTGATGAGATGTCCAGAAAATCCATTTCAATCTAGATGTATCTGTGTAGAGCCCCACGGTATTTCAGAAGAAAATGTTGCTCGTAGTCTTTGATACCCAGCTTGGTGTGCAAGGTATGGAAGGTATTGGTGAAATCTGGAACTTCTTGGCCCCTCTCTTGCCATAGTGTGTTCCATCTCATGTACTGGTCCTCATAGATTCCAACAGGGTAATATTGTTCCTTTACCGCATCCACAAAAGAATCCCAAGTGGGATCGACTCCGTATATTCTAGACTCCTATGTGGAAATTTACTCCTAGTAAGTTTCCCACCAATGTTTGACATGAGGGAGATCTTTAAGGAGTGCAAAGGTGATTTTTCTTTGTTGAAAAAATTCTGAACAGAGAAATAACCTTCTAGTAGAGTTAACCATTTTTCGAGGGCTTTTGCATCTATTTGTCCTTCAAATATAGGGATATCAAAATTAATTTGTACCTTGAAAGGATAGGTGCCTTCAATGTGGCCTCTTGATGAAGATGTGCCGGATGCTATCGACAGGCGTTGAAGGATGTGGGCAAAATTCTCCATCATTTCGTCCCTCTGTCACGTGAGAGCTTGCTCAAGCAACAGATTAATAGGATCGTCTGCTCCGTCGTTTTTATTTTCTTCCGCCATTGAGGGTTGCTTGGGTGTGAGAGAGCGATTTTCTTCAAGAGAGAAAATCTCGAGACCCAACTTTCTATACTCGGACCTCGTCAGGGACATGCACTGAAAAAAATGACCAAGAACAGCCTGCTCTGATACCACTGATCCAGATTATTTTCGGCACGAAATGAGATTGGAGATATAATAAATAAATGCACAGAGATATCGCAGATATTCAATAATATAACATAAATGTATCAGATATGCAACCATAAACATCGATATATAGTAATACACAATTTCTATTAATGAAATAAATGTACAGAGACTGTAAAAATACAGAGTGAAAGACTAGCTAGAATGGTGGCATCTTGTCTCTGAGAAGAGATGTGACAGCTACTCTCACTTGCAATAAGATCATTACAATGAGGATCTGAAGGCCTTTTTACAATAATCATGAATTCCAAAAACACTAGACATCCAATAACCTAACCCTGGGAGATCAAGCACCAAAATTCATGTGGGCCCTGTTTGGGTAAGTGAGTACATCAACTTCCCAGGGTTGTAACTTTTGCATACGATCTCCGTTTTAGGCTTGTGATAGCTCGTTGGAAAGGGATCGTTGAGGAGATTCATATTTGGGGATCGATCATGCATTTATCCATTATTGAGAACCTCTATCTCAGAAAACCTTCATTTGGGCCCTCAAAATGGCCCCGAAAGTTAAAACCTGCTAAAAATAGTAAATTGCCAAAAATGCCAAAAAATTGTTTTGAGCCATTTGGAAAATGTGGGTGGCCACCGATATCCACCTGGATCAATCCTCCCTCCTTATAAAGAAATGGTCTCAATTGCATTGAGTTCCCAGGGGAGAGGGAGAAGCGTTTGTTGAATCTGCATCTTGGTGAGTTGCTTGTCTTATTGGAGACGTCGCACTGCTCAGTTTGTGGAAATCTGTCACGAACCTGTTGAGGTTAAGGCTACCAAACAAGTTGAGATACATGAGAGGACAATGTGCACAAGGAATATTTTCACTTTGTTGCAGCCTTGTCGACCTGCTTATGTTGGATAGAATCTGCTTGGGGCAAGCCTGTAGTGGTTGCAGTGTCCTCTTGTTCTCCTTTTGAACAGATTGTGAAGAAGCTGAATTTTGCAGTATGAGATACTACCTTGCGACACTTTTTAAGTGAAACAGTAGTTGGAACTACCTTTGGTATTCTATAGATATTGTTAGGATATTTAGACACTTAGGAGTTAGTTAAGATCTACTTGGTCTAATATGGCGTTAGGTAAAAGTGTGTTTCTTTAGTATGCACTAGTATGCATTTGTAGTTAGGCAATCCGACGGTCACGATATGTTCCCGACATAGAGTGATCTGATGGTTCATACTCTCCTCGATCTTAACGGCCATTGATCCATGGCTTAACATCCTATTGGTCCATGATCTCTATTTAAAGAGCATGGAGGGTCATTTTTCGATGATCGATTGTGAGAAACTCTCTTGTAAAATCTCTCTGTAATCTTTTTCTTTGCATTAATAAACTGCTCCAAGTGGCCGCGTTGGTTGGGGCCGTGGATGTTTCTCTGTAGGGGTTTTACCACGTGAAAACATCGATGTTTTGATCTTTGATCATGTTATGTGAGTGGTTACTGAAGGTGTTCGTCCTCTGTTGGAATACATGTGTTGTCGAACATGGTATCAGAGCCTGTTTGAAGACCCGCTCTTGTTGTAGATCGAGATCGTGAAGCCGAGTTGCCTCATCTCCATTTTCTGGCATTTATGTACATTTCTAGGATAAAAGGACTGATCCATTGCGTTTGGAGCATGCTTTTCATTCAGGATCACTTTTCGTTTCACTCGAAAAGGTTTCCGTTTGCCCAATATACGGCCATTACAGTCAGAATCTGGAGGTATAAAGTCTGAATATGCATTTTTAAATTTTTGCAAAGTTTTGATTTTATTTCGGTTTGTATTTATTTTTCCGGGCTGCTACTCTTTTAGATCTGCGTATGCTCTTTGCCTCGCACCTTGTGCGATCTCAGAAAATCAGCAATAGATAGGAAAAGGTGCATCTTCCGGGTAAGCTAACCGAGATCTAACCCTTGTTGTCATCGAGAAGCGAAATTTGTTTCTTGTGTGAAAAGAGTTTTTTTGGAGCAACAACAACAACAACAACAACAACCCCAATCCTCCTTCTGAACATTACAATATGTTTTGCTAGACCAGTTGGTTAAAACTTGCCTTATTAAGTAAGAGGTCTTGAGTTCAAGTC
>JZKD02S1706521.1:35010-54960 GCA_000966675.3 Picea glauca
CTCTGCAGTTATTGGATAATAATGCTTCATTGATATAGCACTTGGATTATATGGTTAAAAGGGACTAAATTGCTCTATTACTGATTCACCCCCCCCTCTCAGTAATCCAACAGAAAGCACACTTGCTTTCACCTTTTAAATGATTGGCTTTTGTTGTAATCCATCCGGTCATCATATGTGTTTATCAGGTTAATTGAGAAACTAAAAATGATGGATTGGAATTCCATGTGTAGAACTCAAGCATACCTTCTCTTTTCTCCTTATTTATACAAGGCTCCATCTTCTTTATTCATGGTTTCATCTCTTTCTTATATATGGTAAAATATTAACTGAAAGGACATAACGACATCTTAAATTTATATTAATAAATACATTTTAATATAATAATATGAACTTTAGATGGTTGATAGTTACAAGGATTCTAAGGTCAAATGTTAGTTTGGGTGTTATGTTCCTCAAATCTGAATATAAAATCTCATACAATACATCCAAGAATAAGATAAGAATGATCCATAGTTTATTAATAATCAAATCTTTGAGGTAGGGAAACACCTTACAATTTATTCTTTTATGGAAGGAATCCACTCCTATTCAGTTTCTTCTTCGAGGGGGAAACCTCCTAATTATCCAAGCTCCAACTATAATAATATAAACCATGCTTCATTACATTTCTTATACTTCTTTATATAATACTATTTACCTCCTATGAACATTATAGAGAAGGAACCTTCTAGTAAGCCTTCTTACAATAGTTGCGTTCACACTACTACATAGGTCTTATTTACTAGTGATGACCTTTATTGCATAGCAATACATAACCATCTATGCATTTTTATTCCCCTTGGGTATCTCCCTAGGTACCACGTATTACCCCCTAGGTACATTATTTTCCATCCACCTTAGAAAAGTGTTGTTCTCGCTGATTTTTGTGAGGAAGTACAACCATATACCAACTATTGGTGTGATTTTGCAGCAAGGGTGAGAAAAATTAGAAAAAATTGTGGTTATAACAAAGATACATGAAAATGAGGTTAGAAAACTAAAAACCCTAGTTTCCTATGAAACAAGTATACTTTAAGAGATCTTCTATTTAGTAAGAATAAAATACATTCACAATAAAATAGATATGAACAACAATAGATGCAAATAATAAATGAAATCTCATACCCAATGAACATGACATATATGAATACACATGCGGAGATTGCTCTTGAATACTTGGATCTTTTGGTGGCCTCTCCTTAGGAGGGTCATTTTCTTCCCAAAGTGTTTGGTTGTGGCTGTTGCTCCTTTCCTCCTTTGGATGTAGATGATTACAATAGTGATGACACATGAAAATGCTACAATGAGGAAAAAAGAGAGAAACATGAGAGAGAGGGTGCATATGGATGGATGATAACTAGTGTAAGGTGTACTCTCAATGTGTCTAACCATGAAAATGGAGAAAACATCTTGAATTTATAAGAAAAATAGTGTTTATATTTAATTGGGTCAAAACAATAAAATCATTTTATTTGGCCAAATCAAATTTAACCATTACTTGATTATTTTTCCTTTTTTTGGATAAGTTCAACAGAAAAAATTCATAAAAGTATTTTATAACTTTTATTAAATGAAAATGACTTTAGGAAAAGTGGTTTCCTAAGTTATTTTAGTGGAAATGATGGAAAATTAGGTGTAAACATGGGATAACCATACTATACATGGTGTATTTTGGTAAGCCTAGTAGTTTGGTATATGTGAGCAACTTTTGGGTGACATCAGATGCCCCCTAATATATGAGGTTAGGAACACATTGTACGATTGAAATACAATATAGTTATGTTTTACCAAAGGATGAGACTATTGAGGAGGAAGAGCTATGCCATGGGAACCCAAACCAACCTTAGGGGATGCCAATAAACATCACTTGTCAACAAGAGGGTAAAAAGGTGTGAAAGTGCATGATATCAATAAGGAAGAGGTAGTCATAACCATACTCATCAAGACAACTCATGATATAAATAGTAATAATGTGCCCAACATGAAAGGGATGAAATGTTGAGACAACGTGAGGTCTCAAGTGCAATATAATAACATAATCAATTGCATATACAAATGTCATTGAACTAGGTACACAAGAACGAATGTCCCCCATGCCATGTGAGGGGGATGGAATAAACCTGAGAAGTCATGCTGAAAAAGAATGGGGCTCCAAAGATTTGACATGAGATAACTAGAGAAAATATCAAACTGAGGTCTCTAAGAATGATAGAACCAAGCCAATCAAATCTGAGGAACTACATGTGAGGCAAGATCATGGATGTATGTATGAATATCAACAATGCGATGATGAGTTGGAGTCAAGTACATGATATGTTACCAAGTATGAGAGTAATGATGACTCTCTCAACATGGTCCAAGGTAACCCACCTAGAAGGTGGGCAGGTACCAGTGTACATAGGACTAATCCCTAAAATGAAGTTGTTGATATCGATAGGGGGAAGTCCACTAGTAACTAAGAATAAAAGTGTGTCTTTATGTCTAGTATCCAAGGTACAATAGGAGGAGTAATATCTCTGGAAGGAACTGCTGATATCAGAACATGCCAGGGGCTACTTGAAGGAAAAACCCCTCTTGAGGTTTGTTGCATCTCACACATTTTTGGGAAATTGGTACAATCAACTAGATCTCTGATAGAGACTGAAACCAACTATGGATGGGAAGGAAATGAGAGGTGGACTCAATACTTTCCTTTTTTAAAGCATAAATGCAGGGAAGACATGATAGCGACTGAAAATATTCCATGGGAAACAATTGATTACTAGGCACAAGTATTTTCAAGGACATATCAATGGGACCATGAGGACAACTAAAGGTAAAATTCGAGAAACATGTGATGGGTACGACTCATGAAGGTGCCGACAATATGCAATAGGAAACAAAGTGGCACTGAACAGACTCCATGGGACACAAAGGTGACTCACGTCAGATGCTATGAACAAGGAAAAAACATGGATGTTTCCAAAGAATGAACCAAGTATAGGAGAAGTATAAGGCCCTCTTGATAATGCCAAAGGGGTTGGTAGGTGGTGAAGGTAATATTTGTAACATCCAAATAGAGGATAGAACAAATCAAAATAGCGTGTGGAGAGATTGATTCATATTATGGATCTAGATTATGTTGAGAACGGAATGAGAAAAAATCGAAAATATAACAAAGAACATAGAAATACATTGAAACCAAACTTCTATTAATGAATAAAATAATATTGTAGAACAAAAAATGGCTAGAATGGTGGTAGCTTATCTCTAAACTGAAAGAGATGTCAACTACACTCATTCATAATAAGCCTTACATCACACTTCATTTACCTCCTTAAAGGACCCCCTTCACCTTTATTATATATGATAGAGTGAGAGAAGAATAATTTTCATGATGTATGTGAGATAAATTGGTCTAAGTTTACAAAATTTCATAGGCATGTAAAACATTAGGACTTCTCGGGTAGTCACCCATCCTACTACTACTCTACTCCAAGCATGCTTAACTATGGGGTTCTAATGGGATATGACGCATTAACATTATAGGCATCTACAGAATACCATTAGGAAATCATTACATGATGATTGTAATTAACAAATGTAGATGGCATTAAATTACATTCCTCATCAAAAGGGTGAATATCATGGTTTACCAAAACCATAGGCTCAAAAAAGTTGATTCAATGGAAAAGGTTGATGGCCATTGAGATCCACTAGGATCAATCCTCCCCCTTAGGAATAAATGGTCCCCATTGCATCAAGTTCTGTCAAGAGATGGGGAAACTTTTGTTGAATCTAAACCTTGGTGAGTTTCTTTCCTTGTTGAAGTAGTTTTCTTGTTTTAATTGTCATTAGCCTGTTGAGGGATGTCGTGAACTTATTGTTGGAGGTGTTGGATCTGTTCAACAAATATAGATGCATGATCTGCCTTAGTTTTACTATGGGAGGACTCTATCAGTGAAGATGAAACACGAAGAGCTATATTAATGGGGGATAATGGTTGGAACCCCAAGCACACCTAAAAAGGGTCATCGCCAATATATCTATAAAGGAATCTATTATATGTATGCTAAACATATCAAAGACTCTCATTCTCTGGAAGGGAGTGTCTATGTATTGGCCCATTTGCTAAGGGAGAACCAACACCAAGTCAGTGCAATGATTGACTTGGTAGTGCGAGGAACCCCCATGGATGAAAATATATCTTTGTGCTCCTATACAATCTTCTCAACTTGCTTCTATTTTATAGAAAGGTCTTGGTATGATGTTGTGGTGGTCATAGTGACCTTCTATTCACCTTTTGACCAGATCATGAAGAGGGAAAACATTATGGTCTAAGATATTACTTTGCGGTACTATTTTGTCGAGATTAATTAAATGGAAGTATGCCTAACCTCCTCTCGTATCTTATAGAGATGACCCCCTAGAGTAACATTGAAACTACGAGGACGAGACTCATAAATAGTGTGATGTTTCCACATATATGGTTGTCCTAAAATAACATCATAGGCTTCAAGTGGAGAAACATCACACAATAACTCATCTTTGAAGGGCTTGATGTCATAGGGTAGGCGACATTGTTGGCTAACACATATATCTCGTCCCCTTCTCAACTATCCAATGGTGTACGGTTGTGGGTGTGGAATTATAACCAAATTCATTCTTTTGATGACCTCGGCTAAGATCAGGTTCTTATGACTCCCACTGTCAACAATGAAATGTAGTGGGATACCCTTCACTCACATATGTGAATTAAAGATGAGCTCTGCCTCCTGAGGCTCATCTATTTCTTCTAGTTGGATTGTTCTCGTCGTGATGATAGCAATGGGTTATGCATCGATGATCATTTTTTCTTTATTGTGCTTTGAATCAGAGTCCAAGTTAGGTTATGATTCATTTTCTTTGAGCTCGGCCACTAATTATTGTTTTGAGCAACATTCATTGATGTTTTTCCAATGTATTTTGTGGAACTCACACCACTTTTCAGTGTCCTTCTTCCACTTCCCATCACCCTTCTTAGCCGGTGATTTGGAATTATTTTCTTGATATTGAATCTCCTTGCTTTTTCCTTCATTTTAGTTTCCTTTGCTATGATTCTATTGTGGTGTATCTACAAACTCGAACTCCTTCTTGAATTTCTACATGATTTTGATTACATATGGATAAGAAACTCCCAGTGAGGATATTTCCAAGAAATCCATCTATGTTTGGATGTACCTATGTAGGGAACTATGGTGCTTCAAAACCCGGTTCCGCTCATATTCTCGGATACCCAAATTTGAGAGTAAATTATGGAAGATGTTAGTGTACTTTGAAACTAGCTCGTCTCTTTCCTAACACAGAAAAATCCATATCATACATTGTTATGATAACTTCCAATAGGGTAGAACTCCTCCCTGAGAGAATCCACAAAGGCTTCATAGGTGGGTTCTCTCCCAAATGGAATAGATTCATCCATGATGTACTTCTCCTAATAACATTATTACCAAGCTTTGACACGGGGAAGGGATTTAAGGCACGCGAAGGTGATCTTTTCATCGTCAGAAAAAATTGTAACAGAGTAATAACCTTCTAGCAAATTCAACCATTTTTCTAGAGCATTTGCAACTATCTCTCTTTCAAATAAGGGGATATAAAAGTTGACTTGTACCTTGAAGGGTTTCATAACTCTGAAATGGTTGCTTGTCGAGTATGCCTCGACTTCCATTAGTAGTCATTGTAAGATATAAGAAAATTTGTCCATCATCTCGTTCCTCTGTTGCACGAGGGATTTTTTGAGAAAAATCTTGAAAGGATCTCATGCTTTGTCATATTTTTTTTCTTCCACCATGGGAGGTCACTTGGGCTGGCAAGATTGGTCATCCCCAAGCGAAACTAGCTCAAGACCCAACTCTCTATACCCTAACCTTGTTGGGGACATGCAACGATAAATAACAAGGAGCATATTACTCTGATACCAATGATCTAGATTATGCATCTAGATTATGTTGATAATGAAATGATATACAAATGAAAATATAACCTAGAACACAAAAATACAGTGAAACCCAACTTCTATTAATGAATAACAAAATATTGTAGAACACAAAATTGCTAGAATGGTGGTAGCTTATATTTGAAGAGAAAGTGATGCTAGCTACACTTATTCGTAATAAGCATTGCATCACACTCCATTTTCCTCCATAAACGACCTCCTTCGCCTTTATTATATATGGGAGAATAATTACCATGATGCATGTGGGATAAATTGGTCTAGGTTTACAAAATTCCATAGGCATGTAAAACATTAGGACTTCTTGGTCAGTCACCCATCTCAACACTACTCTAGCCCAAGTGTTCTTAATTGCATATTTCTAATGGGATACGATGCATTAATGATATAGACATATACATAAGACTATTAGAAAATTATTATATGATGATTGTAATTAACAAATGGAGATTTAATTACATTACATTCCTTTTCGAAAGGGTGAATATCATGGTTTATCAAAACTACAAGCTTGAAAATGTTGATACAGTAGAAAAGGTGGATGCCCACCAAGATCCTCTTGGATTAGATACATAGTATCTAATTGGTATCCATATGGGGGAGGCCAACCGAAAAGTGAAGAAACTCTTCTGATAAAGAAGATGGGGTCGGTCATGAGGTAAAGGTAATATTTATAATATCCTAATGGAGGGTAGAACAAATCAAACCAATATGTTGAGAGATACAATATCCAATTGGAATACCTATGGGGGGAGACCAACTGGAAAATGAAGAACACGTCCTGATAATTCCAATGGGGATGATTAGGAGGAGAAGCTAAGATTGATCATATCCTAATGGAGGATATAACAAATGAAACTAGTTTGTCGAGAGACATAGAATCCTATTGTAATTCCTATGGGGGAGATTAAATTGAAAATGAAGAAACCCTCATGAGACAACCAATGGGGTTGGTTAGGAGGAAAAGGTATTATTTGTAATATCCTAGTGTAGGGTAGAACAAATCAAGTCAATGTACTAAGAGAAAAACAATATTCAATTGGAAGCCTTGTCGATGAGACCAACTGGAAAATGCAGAAACTTGCTTGATAATGGAAAACAGGATAGTCAGGAGGATAAGTTAATATTTCTAATATACTAATGGAGGATAGAACAAGTGAGACCAGTGTTTCTAAATATAAAAAATACAATTGGAATCCCTATGGGGAGACCAACTGGGAATGTGGGGGAGTAACAAGGAGATAAAAGTTCCAGAAAACAACCAAGTAAAGATAATGAAAAAGTGAAAACTACAAATGAAGGTAATCAATGGTAGGGACATTAATAACAATATCCTCGAGGGTGGGTGAATAGAGGCATAAAAATGAAGGATTGTCACTATATGGATGAAGTGGAGGGATTCTGATAAGTGAAAATCCAATAAATTCCAACCATAAATGGGGGATTCTTGAGGGTGTGGTTGTCAACATGATGAGAATAATTACATGTGGCTCAACTCTAAGATGGAGACTAACGAGACTCCCAATCTCCAGGGGGATAGAAAAACACAGGCACCAAAATGCAACAGGGGTCATTGTGTTAGGGTTCCCATGCAAGGAAGGAATTGTTACCGAGTGGATGACAAATGCATAAAATGGAGGTGTTGGTCCATCTACCCAAGTGAGGGGGTCCTATGGGAATGACAGGAAAATGCAACAAGCACAATTCAAAAGTAGGATACAATGGGTACTTATAGAAGGGAGAAGAACCTTAGTGCTTGAAGGTATTTGAAGCACTAGTGGATGATAACAATGAAAAATATGTTTGGTCATTTTAAACTTGTTTAACCATATTGCAATGCAATGCTTCCTTGTGGTCATAGGTTTTGTGCACACCATAGATATTTTTTTTTTAAATAACTCCTTTTACAAAATTCAAGCATGTTTTGGTAATTTTAAAATTAAACATACACAGTTATGCCACCTGTGTTCACACATTAGAGCATGTGTATATAAACACACTAGGATGGTTTTAGGTTTAGTGTACACAATGAATCAACATTTTTAAAAATAGATTGTTCTAGGAAATTAGAGAATAATTTGGTAAAAAAATAAATGTATCTTGTATCCCAATATATATATATATATATATATATATATATATATAACATGTTTTACATAATTTAATAAAGCTTTTATTTAATCTGTCTTGAAACAGCGGAATAAAAGCTGTATACTTTCCTACACTGATGAAGGAAAGTAAGATGTCATGAGATGACTAAAGCTTGAATTATGCCTTCTTGCGTAATCTTATGAGCTGTATGTGTCTACGTATTGCGTTTAAAAAATGAAGTGATTTGTTAAAAAAGACACCGGTTTGCTGCCCAAACAAGCAAGGCATCCAATGTACTCACTGGCTGTAATCGCCACTTTGTGAACAATGGAATAAACTCGCTTGCAATTTATCTACATCCCATGTGACTAAGGAAAGTAGAATGGAATAAATGTATACTTTCCAATAGTGACTAAGGAAAGTAGAATGTCATGTGATGACTAAAGCTTGAATTATGCCTTCTTGCGTAATCTTATGAGATGTATGTGTCTACGTACTACGTTTAAAAAGTGAAGTGATTCCTTAAAAAAGTCACCGGTTTGCTGCCCAAACAAGCAAGGTATCCAGCGTACTCACTGGCTATAATAGCCAGTTTGTCAACAATGGAATAAAATCTCTTGCAATCTATCTAAGCCCTCAAGAAATCCCATGTGATGACGAATAACATGTCTATAAAGCTTAGAATAACATCCTTTTCCACTGCTATATATATTTCTCATCCGTAACATCACTCTCCATTGAAACTTACATCTCTTGTCATATTTGTGGTGCTCAACAAATTAGGATTGCTTCCAAGATCAAATCTATGCTATTATGTCATAGTCATTGGTTTATTTATTGGTATTGGTTTATTCAAGATCAAATCTATGCTATTATGTCATAGAAAATAATTCAGTTAGATTAGGTGAGAGGCCACCAATATCCACCTGGAAGATGTGTATGGCTTCAAACAACCCTATAAGTATATAACCCACAATTACAAAGAAGTACAAAACAATGTGTTGAACTAAAAATGAACAAGAGGAGCTAGTTAGAATTGGTGCATGGCCTCCAATAGCGAATTGGATTAGTTGGTTTGAAAAAAGAGAGTAGTGAAAATTCCCTCCCCTAGTGCTCTTGATCAATCACCCCTTTCCCCAAAAAAATGCTTTATCTACTGAGTCTAACATCTAATATGCATGGCTTTTTTCCTTCCAAATACAATAGACGTCTACTCTCACTTGATGATAGAATGTACTAAGAGTAATAATAGACGCATTCTCTCACTTGATGATAACATGTGTTAAGAGTAATAATAGAGGAGTGGATGCCTTGAACATTGAATGTTACGAACTTGTTGGAGAGGTTGAGAGGAAAGTATTTCATGTTCATTGGAGACTCCATCAATCATAATAAGTGGGAATCCTTCCACTACATATTGAGAATTGTAGTGCATATCACAACACTCCCAAGAAACCCAAGGTAATGACCAATAAGTACCTTTCACATGATCCCATAGTAGTGAATAAAAACAACATTAGAGTGGCAAGGAATGACATAGTTAACCTGTGTAACATAGAGATTAATACTGTTACTATGAATTTTGTTCTTAGTTTAGGTGGATTATAATGAAATAATAATAGTATGTTCTAGCGTGCAACCTGAATTCATAAACTGTATCGGATTTGAGCTATCATTCATGTGCATATGTAGCTTCAAACATTGTCCTCCCTTGAGATTATTATATGGATAAAGGCTAGTATATGCACAGTCACCGCCTCCTCTCATGCATTAATATTTTTTTTATGTAACACCATTAATATTTGTTGTCATGTATCACAAACAATGTAGAAAAAGGCCAAAGAAAATGCTATAATAAATGAATTCCATCAAAGAAATAGTTGTACAATGGAATGGTGTATTTGCTTGAATTATGTTTGATGTAGGTATTGGTGTAGGTAACATTAAAGATTTAAGTCTTTGGACACTTTCTTAGCTACCTCAAGTTGTAGTGTTCAATATGGCTTTCTATTTAATAGCTTGTTCAAGAATCAGGTTGATAGCTTTTTAATTTACCCAACAATTGAGAATTAAGTCCAAGACTTGATAATTAAGTCAATCATTTGGTGGAGGATCAAGTGGTGACACTATGTAGCATGTCATTTGAACCGCTCGATGGACCTCCCTTTGCCTAGATTAGGATGTGAGTGACTAGATCAATTCTCTACCAATGCTTAGATCTACAACTATCCATCACATGTGTATGTATGCTTACCCACTTTTACAACTTAACGCCTTAGGGAACAATTGTACGCTTCAAATCCCCTGGAGAACAGAGATAGATATAGGGATCAAAACAATAGAAATACAGGATGATCAACACCACATAAACATCCCCTATTGTCCAATATGAAACAAAGAGAAATACATCTCTAGCATCTAGTTTAGTGTAAGGTATTTAATATATGCCTAGATCATGATGTTGGCAAATTAAATATGTGTATGGTAATTAATATATGGATGTGTTAGACTTTGCAATTTTGTACTTTTAAATCATTTTAGATCCATGAGATAATTATTTCTTATGGAAATGTCTTAGGCTTTAGCCAATTAGCCAATTAAAAAAAATCAAAATTTTTAAAAATTTAAAAATTAATTTTTTTATTAAAAATCAAATTAATTATATATATCAGGAAACTTTGTAAATGTTCTACAAAACGGGTGAAGTAACAACAAATTGAGAGTAAATTAACATCATGTCGATTACTATACTACCTGCTTTGGTAGTTACTACAAATGGTGATGAAAAATGCTTAAACCATTATTTCCCAAAACCATAAATTTATTGGCCTTCCATACACTAGATGTCGTCTACAATGAAAACAAATTTATTGGCCTTCTATATGATCATGTTCCATTGAAAACTTTGTTGAATTCATGGGAAATCCTAGTGATAGCATATGTATTATGTTTCATGGTACAGTATGACATTTCACATCGGAACAATTGTCACAATGGATTGTTGGTTAATGTTCAATCATTATTAATGCAGGACATAAATATATATTCTTAAAATTCCAAAAATGTTATTTTTTCATTATATGCAATATTGTATTTCACCTTTAAATATGTTATTTTTACATTATATGCACCATTGTCCTTTACTTCTAATTACGTTGATAGGTGTCCCTTATTCAAATTGATGGTTTAATCAATCTTTTAATTAAAAATTACAATCTTATGGTTAACAATTAAAGATGTTGGCATATTCTTCGCCTTATAGTCAAATCAATAAATTAGATTTAATGTTCATAACTTCCTTGCATTTATAAGTGTGTATGTTTCCTTGTTTACTTTTTCACATTTACTTAATATGATTAAGGAATTGCTTCCCTAGCCACTTATTGTCATGTTTAACTGATTAGCTAGAATTAATATGTATAGAACTCTCCTTGCCACGTTGAAGTATTTAGCAGGGATTAATTCTCTGAACAACCGTGACCACGTTTTTATGGATGTGAAGTGTTTCCACATTTGACCTGTGTTTGGGAAGAGTCGTGGGAACAAATCTATTTTTGATCATGTGCATGGTGTTAGTTCGATGCATTAGACACTAGAAAATCTATTAGAACATGTCATTATATATGATTATAAATACAGGGATAGGGTTAGGGTATAAAATAATCCTTAAATTCATTATATACACGGTTAACCAAGTGCCAATTCTCAGATTTGTTTCCCTTTTGAATAAATGGCTTATATCTTTTCATTTTTTATCCAGGGTTCTTCTTTTGATGAATATTAATACTTTTCAGTTTTGGATCTAAGCGATTTGATCCGAGTTTTCCACATGTTTACTTTGAAATGCATTTTTCACTAATCACATCTAGCACATGACTTGTCATCATATGTGTTATGACGTGGATTCTAATGTGTTATTAACACTATATCCGGGAATCTGGTTGTTTGGTAATACTTCATTTCCAGAAATGTCGGATACCTGGATTCCCAATACCCAGAACTTGGCTTTTCCTTGATCATATGTTCTTAAAGGTTTCAAGACCCGGATGCCTACATCATTTGCCATCTCACGTCTATGTCACCTCACAATGTTTAATTACAAAGTGTGAAATCAATACTGAAGAAATAGTGAGCAAATATGTTCATCACCACTTGTTATTGAAGGGAAACTATGTTACATTTATACTTGTAGAGATCACCGATAAACCAAGAACAAAATCCTACTAGAGTGGATCTAGAATCACTTATGATCTAAAAATAAAAAATCTGGTCAAACAAATTCTCGAACAAGTTTTTAAAAACATAGAAGTTTCAAGATTATTCTAACATCCCTTTTTAATGGAGAAACGGATTTTCTACGACACCTAACTTGCTTTTAAAAATTTCAAACTTGTGTTTACCAAGAGGTTTGGTAAATATATCAGCGACATTATCATTGTATTACAAAATATCAAACCAATTTCATTTGATTCAATCTTCTCTCTCACAAAGTGATGTTGTAGCTCGATGTGTTTTGATCTTGCATGATATATTGGATTGTGTGACAATTTGATAGCACTTCGATTGTCACAGTTGATGCATGTTGGACCACTTTTCTCCTCTTCAACATCTGCAAGAATTCTTCGCAACCAAACATCTTCACAGGTGGCACTGGTCAAGGCTTTATACTCAAATTATGTTGATGACAAAGAAACAGTAGGCTGCTTCTTGCTACTCCACGATGAAACCCCTGATCCTATATGAAATGCATAGCTTAAGGTATATATTCTATCATTAGGATTTTCTTCCCAGTCTGAATCAGAAAAACCTGTTAGATCAACATCAAATTCATCAGTATACATAATACCAAAATTTATTGTTCCTTTCAAGTATCAGAGTACTTTCTTTGCATCTTTCCAGTGACTCTCTGAAGGCTTAGCCATGAAATAACTAAGGATGTTAACTGAGTAGGAAATGTCTGGTCTCGTAGTGGTGAGGTAGTTCATACTCCCCACCAATTGATGATATAAAGTACCATCTTCCTCTTTAGTTCCATGTTCACAGTATAACTTTACATTTTGTTCTAAGGGAGTTGACATAGCTTTACATTCACTCATGTTGAACTTTCTAAGAATTTATTTTGTATATTTACTTTGAGTGATCAATGTTTTACCAAGTTCTCTCCAAACCTCAATTCCTAAACAGTAATGCAATTCACCAAGATCTTTCATTTCAAATTCTTGAGACAACTGAATTTTAATCTCTTCAACTAACTTGCATGCACTGCCTATAATAATGAGATCATCCACATATAAAGATATTAAAGAAACATTTCCTTCTTCATCTTTCTTAACATAAGGTTAGGATCATTTTTTCTTTTCACAAACCCATTCTCATAAAAGAAGGTATCTATCTTTACATACCAAGATCTTGGTGCCTGTTTCAAACCATATAATGCTTTGCTTAACCTGTAGACTAGTCCCTACTTGAAAAACCCTTTAGGTTGAACCAAATAAACCTCTTATTTTAAATCAGCATTCAGAAAAACAGATTTGACATCTAACTGATGTATTTTCCATTTATGTTTTGAAGCTAAAGCAATCAATACTCTAATTGTATTCAATTTAGATACTAGTGCAAAAGTATCTTTATAATCAATTCCCTCCTTTTGTGAATATCCTTTTGCAACAAATCGTGCCTTATATTTATCAATGCTACCATGTGCTTTAAATTTAGATTTATACAACCATTTGCTTCCAACAGAGACTTTGTTTTAAGGCAGTTCAACTAATTCTTATGTTTGATTTTTCATAAGGGAGTCATATTCATCATTCATAACATTTCTCCACTCTTCATTTTCTTTAGTTTGATCATAGTTTATATGTTTTACAACATTCATTACATGAGACATCAATGCATAATATTTATACCTTATAGGTGGCTGAGTTTGTCGTGATGGCCTCCTTGGTCCGTCACTGCTTTCATCTCATCTCCTGCTCTGTGGTGACTCCTCTCCACTTGATGTGTCCTGACTGCTTGAAGTTTAAGCTGACCACCATTTTAGAGGCATATAGCCTATGGATGATTGTCAAAGGTGATGAGCCCAAACCCACTGCTACTGCCTCAATTCTAGATTGGGATAGGTGAGAGATGACAGAGAAAGTGTTATGTCTGTAAAAGACAACATCATTCCTCATATAAGAGACTGTAAAACTTCCAAAGAGGTTGCATTAGAGGTTTCATACAAACCTTTAAGAATGTCCCACGTCTCTTTGGAAGTTTTATAGTCTCTTATATGAGGAATTATGTTCTCCTTTACGCAACAACACTTTCGCTTTCATCTCTCGCCTATGCCAATCTAGAATCGAGGCAACAATAGTGAGTTTGGGCTCATCACCTTTGACAATCGTCCATAGGCTATATGCCTCTAAAATGGTGGTCAGCTTAAACTTCAAGTTTACATAATTCTGGCCATCAAGTTTAGTGGACTCATTTAAATATGAATCTGCAAGAGGATTTGTCATTTTCTTCAACAAATAATTCAATGATTATTCTCGAATACAAAGAAACAATATTTGCCATTTTCTTCAACAAATAATTCAATGATTATTTGCCAATACAAAGAAACAATAGAGAACTGACTGATACCTTGAGGACTCCTCTACAGTCTCTTTTTTTTTGGTAAGAGTTTTTGCTCTATACACCTTATAAGGTGAGAATGATGCTGCAACAATCAACGAAGCAACCACAGTGCCAACACTCCAGCAGCAAGCAGTGAACAGCGAGCAGCTCCACAGCTCGCACCCTCAGATCGCGCGAACAGATCCAGCGAACACAGTGACAACACACTGTATGCAATGAGCTGAGCAAGCAGCAATCAACACCCGTACGCACCTAACTAACACTCCACGCAATCAATCGACAGCAGATAGCAGCCTCTCCCCTTAGCAGCAACAAACAGCTCCAGCTCCAGATAGCAGCGAATAGCTCCAGCTGAAGAGGGATTGCAGCGACAGCTCCTCTGTTAATAAGAACACGCAGCTCCACACGCAGAGCGATACCAAGCAACAAACAGCGCTATTCACAACGCAAATAGCAACGCTATTAAAATTGTAGTGACAAAAACTGGTGCAGCTAAAGCACGCTGTCACTCCAGATAGCAGTCTCGCCAGAATGCAGATGGCAACAATCAACAGCGAATACTGACAACACTCCACTTAGTGTCCGCCCTCCAGATACAGTCTCCTGTACGCGCCCTCACAGTCGCTCTGATACCAAATTACAAAGTGTGAAAACAATACTGAAGAAACAGAAATAGTGAGGAAATATGCTCATCACCCTGTTACATTTAAACTTGTAGAGCTCACCAATAAACCAGGGACAGAATCCTACTAGAGTAGATCTAGAATCACTTAAACCAGGAACAGAATCCTAATAGAGTGGATCTAGAATCACTTATGATCAAGAGATCCCACAAAATTGCAACCAAAGAAAACTACCAAAACATAGAGAAGAAAACTCTTTTGGATAAGCTTTGAGTTGTGATATCTTTAAATAGGTTATGTGTGAATTACAAGAATTTAACTATTATATGTGAGGAACAATGTAAGTTCAAAAATTCATTTATTGCAATATACAGTTTAAATCGTTATTTTATACAGTTTGCATGATGTAGGGTTTATGTCTTGACTATTCAAGGTTTGTAAATCGGAAGGCCATGTAATTTTTTCCTTTTTTGTTATCATTATCATATTGATGAGATCGAGATATTTGCCATTACAATTTCAAATCCTTATATAAGTATTTGCTAATTAAATCATATATTTAGACTTTTATTTATTTTAATGTTTTGTGAATATGGTTTAAAGGTTATTTTAAAGTTAGTTATTTTAATGTTTTTTAAAGCTAGGGTTAGAATTATTCATATTAGGTTCTTGTTTGAGATTAAGGTTTTATAAATAAGGTTAGGGAATATATATATATATATATATATATATATATATATATATATATATGAATGTGTTTTATATATAGATGAATATAAGATAGTTAAATTTACGGTGAATTTATAGGCTTGGTTTATCATCCATTATAAATGTGGATGGGCAATATAAATTTACACGAATCACCATATTTTTTGTTATTCAAAATCCATTTTTGAATATAGAAATAAATTCAACACGCTAAAAAACTCTAGAAGCACTCATTCAACAATTTCTAACAGAATTTGCGACAAATATCTATGAATGTATACTTTCCAACAGTGACTAAAGCTTGAATTATGCCTTGTTGCGCAATCTTATGAGCTGTATGTGTCTACGTACTACGTTTAAAAAGTGAAGTGATTCGTTAAAAAAGTCACCGGTTTGCTGCCCAAACAAGCAAGGTATCCAGCGTACTCAGTGGCTATAATAGCCAGTTTGTCAACAATGGAATAAAATCGATTGCAATCTATCTAAGCCCTCAAGAAATCCCATGTGATGACGAATAACATGTCTACAAAGCTTAGAATAACATCATTTTCCACTGCTATATATATTTCTCATCCGTAACATCATTCTCCATTGAAAGTTACATCTCTTGTCATATTTGTCCGGGTGCTCAACAAATTAGGATTGCTTCCAAGCTGACCGAGCCAGCTGGTTTACATAGAAATGAACTCACATAATTTTGGCATTGCCAGAGAAATGAAATGATAGAGCATGCAGGTGAAATCTTTAAATTGTTTTAAGATCAAATCTATGCTATTATGTCATAGTCATTGGATTACATATTGGTATTGTCCTCTTTTTAATTTTTTTTTTTTTTTAAAACTTCTCACATCTCTCTTGGTTAGCATAGTTAATTGTAAATTAGTTTTTCACAATGTTGTTCTATTAGTTATGTATGTGGCTCTAACAATTAAGAATAAATTAGTTTTTCGGGAATGTTGTTTTAATATATTTCTTTTAAAAATCATACAAACTAAGCAAATACTTAAATTAAAAAATCCATGTTTTATTAAAAAAAAATTGGTAAGTTAGTATTTATATTACCTTTAAAGGATGGAGTTCAAGATACATATCATATGATATGGTGTCAGGCCTACCAAAACTGGAAACCGGAGTATACACCAGGTCTCATATAGCAGTAACCATTTGCCTCGAAGGGCCAAAAAAATTGTCTATATATGCTAGCTCAACTACATATCTAGTTTGAGTTCAAAATAGGACTATTGACTTCTGAGACAAATAGCTAGTGCGAATTCAAAACAAAACTAGTAACTATTGAAACTGAAATTGTGTTATAGGAATCAACCATTATAAAGAACTATAATTAAACGCTAGAATGACCACTTCCACCATCGCCTCTGGAAGGAGTATTCCTTGTTGAAGCGCATGCACACTGATGGTGACAAATCAGACAAGGTTGAAAAGAAGTATGGCCAGAAAGAGAGTCAAGGAGATCAATGAGCCTATGATCCATTCGCTCCTGGCGATAATTTTTTTCCACAATGTCCCGACGTAGCTCAAAAATCAACTATAGTTGGTCCTATGAAAACCGTCACGGGGAATGCAACTTTGTCTCCCTGTTGGGATAGAGCTTTAGAATTAGTGAATTTCTAGTTGTGGAATTGGTGTGTTGCAGAGTAGGAGAAGCCTCAATGGGGGACCGTCTTGTTGCATGGCTGAAGCCTTTGAATTTTTCTGTAATTGATCAGAGGGAATTTATTCCTCTACAGGAATGGTATTGGCCCAAATATCATCCTCATGTTGGCTGGTCGCAGGGGAGTAGGAAAGTGGAGAAGAGTCAGAGAGGTTGGACGAGGGTAGAGGAGAGGGACAACAACCACCTAAGCCACGGAAAGACCCCGAGCCTTGAATGGGTTTTCCTCTTTCACGAGGCATCTCACTGAGGAAAGGAGAAAAGAACCATAGGGGGGGAGAAAGGAACGAGAAACGAGCAAGGGGAAGGAGATTGTAAAGAAGAATCCAGTGATGGCAAAGGAAAGTTTCCTACCAGGAGTGAAAGTGAAAATGGGGAAATGAGCCAAGGTGGAGCTAAATGATCCATGGTGAGGTTCGAGGACAATAAAAGAACAATCCTATTGCCATAAATGATAGTCGCCATATCTGTACCAGTCTAGAGATTTCCAACCTACGAAATGGCATGTGACTTAATGCAATACATGAGAACCAGGGCTCGAGAGGGAAGGAAGCGTAAATGCATCGTCTTGGGTAGGCGGTCGAGCATGTGGAGGGGACTTCAACGTCCAATTGTTTTTCTTATGACCATGTCTAGGTGGCACCCCATCCGAGGCCTAGAAATATAATTGAGCTATATTGAAGCAATCCTGTAACAGTGGGGGTATAGGGTGTTGAGTGCTTGTAAAACAAATGTCCTACTCCCCACTAGAGACTCTGATGTTGGCCAATTTATCCGTGACTTTATTGGCCTCTCCCCGAACATGGGAGGGGATGAGAACCATAGATGTGGATAACGAATATTTGATGGCTTCTAGGGAACTAAGGAGATGCCAACTGGGTGAGTTTTTTGTTGGATTCAACCCGTGCAAAAGCCTAGAAAAGAGGGAAATAATGATCTTGGAATCCCCTTCCACAATGAACTATTTTAAATTGAATTGGGTTGTGTATTGAATTCTATGAAGGAGGCCCCAAAGTTCTACATAATTATTGGTGTCTTGACCCAAACTGCCTACCAAAATGTGAGTTAATTTACCATTTACATATCAGAAGACCACCCCAAATTCAGCTAGACCAGGGTTCCCCTTGGAGGAACCATCAAAATTCATTTTGTGGAAGCCCTCAAGAGGCCTTTTCCAAGTGGTCAAGATGTGAACCGCATTTGTGTGTGGTAGAGGATGTATGAAATTGAGTAAGATTTAACTTCCAATTAGAGAGGAGGACACATTCTGGGGGATCACATGACACATCTTCTTCATTCCATTTTTTAACTCTTATTGTCTCTCGTATATTTTCACATATTTTGAACTCCACTTGGGATTCTAGAGATTGCTTGGTGTGGAAGATTATTTTATTCTTTCTTTCCAGATTTGTTAGACTATAAATCCATGAAGTAAATGCCATATTCTATTCAGGATTGGGTTTTTGAAAGCAATGACTCTTCAAATCTCAATGGATTGGATTACGTTGTCATGCTTCCTGTCTGTTGGTATCATGGCTTGAGCAGTCGAGTCCCAGATGTTGTTGTTGAATCAAAATTGATTGAGGAAGTGTTCCATGGAACCCTCATGCTAGGAATAGAAGGGACAGGTTGAGGGGCCTATGAAGCCTCATTTTTTAAGGTTGTCCCATGTTAGTATACGATTTTAGACTAGAAACCAAAGAAATATGCTTACTTTAGGCCATAGGTTCAATTTCCATATGCTTTTCTAGATCTTATCTTTTTGATGAAGATGCCATTGGGCCATGAGGTTGTAGGATTCTTTGAAAGTGAAGGTACCCAGTGTTGAGTGACCCTAGAAAATAATTTCCGGTCCATGAAGGATGCAAATATTCCTCAGAGTGGCCTCATCGTGCCATGGATTTAAATTACAGTTAGGAGGAAGGTTGAGATATTCATGTTCTAGTTTCCATTTTCTTCAATGAAGAGAATGGGAAACGCCTTTCCAGAGATCAACAACACATGTGTTTCTAGTGTTCTACATTTTCAAATAGTTGTTGGAAGATTGGTTGTTGTCATTGATGTCAACCCTAGTCATGGGTTTTGGACTGCAAGATTGATGAAAGTATTTGGACATGAAGGAAAATGCACATGTAGATACAACACCCATGGATGGATAGTATACATCATGTTGTTTCTGGTGGTATGTGACACGTCACGTGGATCCTCATGGTTGAGGA
>JZKD02S1706521.1:105790-128368 GCA_000966675.3 Picea glauca
CTCCTTTGTGTATCTTTGGATTTCATCTATCAGACCAGCTAATACATTGGTGATATTGGTCCATTGTCATTTGTTTTTGTTTTTATTTCTATGCTCATGGTTTTATTTATTTTTTTGTTTAATTTTTGTGGATAGTTTAATTGTTTTTGTTCTAACCTTTTACATCATAGCTGTCATGACTAGCAGAGCCCAACTAGGCATGTAAGCACTCACTTTTTTCTCACACATCGACGAAAAGAGTGCAAACACCCCCCTCTAACACAGGGGATAAACACGTGGTCGCGTGCGGAAAGGTAGCGGAGATAACCCCTCCAAAGCTGGACTAATCGTAGTGGGGAACACATATAGAGGGCTTGTTTTGGGATTCCGTCGATTACATTTGCCACGGGGCTTCATGGGTCTCGAATCCGTTCGAGGTCCTATGTTTTCTTCCAGACCACTTGATTTTGATAACCTTGACAGGTTTCAGGCTCGATACCCTGCTCATTGTGGTCTACCTGGCTTTCGACTATACCCGCCTGGTGATTGTTCACGCGTTGGCAACCTAGTTGCCTATCTTTTTTAGGGACATGCACAGGTGACTCTGGGGGTATACCGTGGTACCTAGGATAGAAATTGGGCCACACTTTGTAGAGTATACCCATAGGGTGCTTCCATGTTCGAGTTGCACTTGCATCGGTAAGTTGCTCTAGTGTTGGTTGTTGTAACTGTTCTTCCAATTAATTTAGTGTTTGCCTGTCTTATCTTCTAGGGAATTTTTTAGTGTGTGTTACTTTTGAATGTTTAGACTACCTTAGAGTGTCTTTGATCTTCTCACACAGTGGAGAATCATGAGCCATCCCCGCCACCATTAAGGCAAAAGCTAGACCAACAAGGGTCTTTTGAAGCGACCGGGTTACAAGCAATTGTGCCCGGCCAACATCTGAAGGAATCGACCATTTTGGAACTTGGAGCGAACACTCTTGGCCCAGTTGAAACCCCAACCACTTATTTCTTGGCACCTTTCATCGTACCAATTCAATTTTACGAGCGCCAGACAGTGTTGCACACAGCAATAGAAACAAATGTTGTTACTCCTTCTCGGAATGCTTCAATTCTCACTATGGTTGTCACCATAGGATAGTTTACACCTCCTAACCCACTGTCATCGGTCCGAGCCACCATGGTCTCAACTGCAACTACATCGCATAGTGGTACGATCCCGTCTTTGGCGGCGGCCACAACCCCTTTCACACCAAGTGCGATAGGCCCTCCGTTCTCATACGAGATTCCTAGTTCAAGTACAAGTCCTCTACTTTCCTACTCCACTTTAAAAACTTCAGGTCTGGGGGTAGGGAGCTCTAGTGCTCCTCTGCAAGGTCACATGGGGGGCACTCCTACTCCTTTTAATACTTTTCCTTATGGAGGAGGTCACATACCTCCTTCGTCCCCTTCACTCGGTGGCTCGCATCAGCAATCCGTCGGACAAGCTACACACCATAGTTTATATGGAGCGGGGAGTCAAGGACCACCTACGCATAGTATGTCAATAGGTTCAACATCGTTTTCTTTGATAGGAACATTTGGTAACAATGCCTTCTCGTCTTCCGCCTTTCCGACTGGGGCCAATCCTAATTTTGGACAATCTATTCCTGTGCAGGGTACTATTCCTGCACAGGGGGAAAACCCAGGAACTTCTTTTGCATCAGGGCCTTGGAATTGTTGGCAGGGATCCGTTCCCTCATCCAGAATGTCAATCTGGGGTAATTCTTTCCACAATCAATGGAACCCCAGACAGACTACTATGCCTATCCCCATGAGACCAACATGGGGCAACCCTTCCTAGAGTTCTTCGAATATAATGCATGCCCAACCATCTATGTCCTATTTGGGAAATTAGCCAATGATGTCTCCACATATGAAAAATCCATACGCTGGCCAGGGCCATGGTTTCTACCAGAATTTGGGCCAGTAGCCAAACGTTTCCTGGCAACCTAGTGCCAGTCAAACTCCAGGCCCCTTTTTCCTTGGTTATCACCAACACCCCAAATTAACCTTCCTGGCGACTTTGCACTTGCCAGATTTGACAAGGTTGTTGAATGACCCTATTTGTCACGATCCACACTGACCTCCTATGCCGAAAAAGTTGCCTTCGGACATTCCAAAGTTCGAAGCCAAGCCTAACGAAGATCCAGGAGATCATGTGACTACCTTCCATCTTTGGTGCTCATCTAACTCATTAAAATATGACTCCGTACAGTTGTGATTGTTTCAACGTACTTTCATTGGGAGTGTCGCGAAATGGTACATTGAGCTCGATCTCTCAAGATACTCTTCCTTCGGCGAACTGGTGATGGCTTTCCTAAACCATTTCCAGTTACCTGTGAGATACGACGCTCGCACAAAGCTGCTAGACAATTTCGAATAGATGACAGCGGACCATATCTCTGATCACATCCGAGAATGGCGACGCCGGAATAGTTTAATTAAGGTACCAGTACCACCAACGTTCCTTCTTGAGTGGTTCCTTAAGTATTTGGTCCCGCAGTTATCCAAAGATGTCGCAATGTCGGGAGTATTCTCTAAAGAAGATGCCATCATGAGAGCTCAACAATTTGAGCTCATCTATTCTTACTCCTGTTTATTATACAACATCTTGCCAGATGCACCATGTTCAATATTGGATAAAACTAGATAGAGAGTTGGACCACATGCCGATGGTATTGTTGGTTCAGCAAAAACAAAGCTCGTTGAGCAATTGACGAAGCAGTTGCAGCAGTTATCTATACAACACACAGCAGCCAGCCAAACTACTACTTTGGCTGCTCCCCCTACCAAAATGTCAGAGGTACACACAGTGCAATCGACTAACCCAAAGGTCACCCAGCAGCCTGAAGGAAAGAAAAAACAACGAAAGAAGGGTAAGGGAGATAAAAAACCTACCGATAATGCTGGCGGGGACAACACTGAAAAACAGAAGGCGAGGTATCCATGCAACCTGTGCACGAAAGACCACCCGACTCATCTATGTCCTTGGCTTGCAGAAGCCCAAAATTTTGTAACGTAGAAACAGTCGGCTGTGTTGACCAATCCATTTCAACATGGGCAAAATCTAACCCAAGCCTCTACAAGCACAGAAGGGGGCAGCCAAGACCCCTCTCCGCCTGTGAACAACCCCGCATGCACGAATGTATATATGGTGAGGGGTGATGCTTTTATATCAACTAGAGTGCATGACTATAGTAGACCAAGTACTTCTGAGAAGGGTAAAGAAGCTGAACTCCCATCTCTTCCTCTAAATATTGAGAAGACGTTGGGCGAAACAATGACACACAATTCCCAAAGGTGCATTCGAAAAATATTCTCATAACCCAAATGCAAGGGTCGCCCAGAACTACTATGTGGTAAAAGATTTATCACAAACCCCTTGTGCGATGTCCGCTTTGGAGGTCCTCCAAAGCTGCCCTTCCTAGAGGAAATCCTTGTTAACTACTTTAGGATCTACCAAGACTTGTAATCTGGGTACAATAATGCTAGATACAACTGACTTAAAACCTCATCTACCTTACCACGTAGCATTTCAAATAGTAGTGTCTTATCCCACGAAAAATTTTACTCGGAATATCTTCCGCACGGTGGTTGATGAGGGTGCCTCGACATGCGTTATGTCATTGGCATGTTGGAAGGTCGTTGGCTAGCCCGTTTTGTCTCCGTCACCTACTCTCCTCACTGCTTTCAACGATCGTTCGTTCTGACCACATGGTATCATTCCTTCTTTCCTCGTGCAGTTAGGAGGAAAGACCGTGTGTGTCGAAGTAGAGGTAGTCGATGCTCCCCTCGACTATAACCTCTTGTTAGGAAGGAGTTGGACTTATGCCATGCAAGTTGTGGTTTCTACAGTTTTCTGGGTCTTGTTGCTTCCACACGAGGGTCGGATAGTGACCATCGATCAATTGTCCTTCTCCAAACCTAGCCCTGCTTTGGGGGCATCCACGGTCCCAATGATTGATAATACTCAACTAGGTGTCGTCAACGTAGGGGTTGGTTTGTGCCCATTTTTGATGGGTACCTTCGATTACCCGCCCCCTCAAGGTGATATCAAGTTTATATCAAACCACCATAAGGTTGATATTTTTCAAGTTTCGTCATTCCGCATGACTTACTTCAACTATCTGTGGACACTTCCTTCCCCATCAGCCATGTTGGATGGGACAGGACACCCGGGAATTTCCATGCCCTTATCTGCAACTGAAGTAGCGTACTCTTTAGTCCAGTAAACTTCAGCCCACACTGATCCAGCTCCTGCACAAGAGTTAGATCCACTTCTAGAGCCTGTTTGGGCTCAGGGTTCTCTCACTCACACCAATTGATTGGACTTAGTCTTTCCCTCTGATGAAGCCATAATTGAAGAAATGACTAGTCTAGATAAACCTTAGGAAGATCTTCATCATAGATCATACTTCCTCCCAGAGTTAAGCCAAATTGAAGTGGGAGAATTCACCATGACTATGACGGGAGATTGGTCTTGTCCTATTAATCCCTTAGCTACACACGAGGTTTATGCTGAGGGTAATATGGAAACTATCGTTGAAAACTTACCGATCAATATCTCCCGAAACCCTGGCATCATGGAGAATGTCTTCATCGGCACTGATTGCTCCCCCGAAGAGATTCAAATCTACATAGATCTTTTTAAAGAATTCTGCGACGTTTTCACCTGGTCTTACGAGGAAATGCTAGACATTGACCTGAAAATAGTTGAACATGAAATCACAACATATCCTGATGCCAAGCTGGTTCGGCAGAAGATTCATCCAGTTAATCCCAAGAAAGCAGCAACCATTAAGGTTGAGGTTGAAAAATTGCTAAAAGTCGGGTTTATTTATCCTATCCATTTGACCCAATGGGTGTCCAACCCCGTACCGGTCAATAAAAAATAAGGCACGATTCGTGTATGTACCAACTTCCGTGATTTGAACAAGGCATGTCCCAAAGATAATTTTCCCACACCTTTCATCGACCAGATCATTGATGAATGTGCAGGTTCTGAAGCATTTTCTTTCATGGATGGTTTTTCGGGATATAATCAAATCCAAATCAAACCCAAATACCAACACAAAACAACATTCATCTGCCCATGGGGTACATTTGCATATCGTAAAATTCCTTTTGGTCTCAAAAATGTTGGAGCCACCGCATATAGTCAAGGCCTATCTAGATGATTTAGCATCGTGATCTCGCAAGAGAACGGATCATCCCACACACCTCTGACTTATCTTCGAACGTTGTCTCTACTTTGGGATTCACCTAAATCCAAACAAGTGCAGCTTCTGCGTAACGTCAGGACGATTGTTAGGTTTCATAGTTTCAACAACAGGGATCATGGTTGATCCTCTCAAGGTTGAGGCAATAATTCATTTCCCCCCCCCACGCACAATCCTTCAACTTCAGAGTCTACAAGGCAAGGCAAACTTTTTACAACGCTTCATCGCCAACTATGCCGAAATCACCAAGGGATTTATGCGCTTACTAAAGAAAGACGTTCACTTTTACTGGGACGATGCGGCTCAACACTCTTTCGATGCATTAAAACATGTCCTCACAACTGCCCCTCTGCTCCAGACACCTAACTATAACAAGGATTTCTTATTGTATCTGGCTGCAGTAGAGTCAACCATTGGCATGGTTTTAGTTCAGGAAGATGACTTGTTCTTAGAATACATGATCTATTACCTGAGCTGAGGCATCGTATGACCGGAACTTAATTATTCCCACATCGAAAAACTTGCGTTGGCAGCAGTTCATGTTGTTCAACAGTTCCGTCATTATGTTCTGTTTCACAAGACCACCATCATTGTTGTTGTGAATCCATTCCAGTACATGTTGTCACGATGGGTAATAGGCAGAAAAATCAGTAGATGGATAGTCATCCTCCAAGAGTTTGACTTAGACTTCATTTCAGAAAATTCCAAAAAGTCATTGGTCTTCGCAGAACTTATTTCGGAACTTCCGGTTGAGTCACGTGACGTTGTGCCTGAAGAATCACCTATCCGGGGAGATATGTTTTTTATCACATCTTCAGATCCCTGGTATGGAGATATACTTATCTATCTCTAGACTTTGAAGTGCCCCACCACTGCTTCTCGTGATGAGCATGGACGCATACGCCATTAGGCTAAGAATTATCTCATAATCAATGATACATTGAATCAGAGAGGTGTAGACTGCATCCTATGTCAATGTCTCACTCATGAGGAAGAAGTTATTGTGCTTAATGATTGCCATACCGGAGCTTGTGGTGATCATTTTTCTGGGTTGGCAACAACCCAAAAGATTCTACAAGTAGGTTACTTCTGGCCGACACTTATCAAAGATTGTATTGAATCAGTCAAGAAATGCCATCCGTACCAAATCTTCTCTTGGAAGATGAGGGCACATCCTGCTCCCATGTTTCCTGTCATCACAGTTGGTCCCTTCACCAAGTGGGGGATTGATTACACTACTTGCAACCCTCCTTCAGCAAGGGGGCACGGCTATATCATCATAGTTGTAGACTACTTCACAAAGTGGGTCGAAGCTATGCCAACATTTAAACATGATGGAGAGACTGCAGCTCTCTTTTTATTCAATCAGATGATAGCAAGGTTCGACATCCCGAGGGAGATTGTCATCGACCATGGCAGTCACTTTCAGAACTAGATGATGAATGAGTTAACATCAAATCTTGGGTTATGGTAAGAACATTCATCACCCTACTACCCCCAAGCAAATGGGTGGGTGGAAGCTGTAAACAAAACTCTTAAAACTATCTTATAGCGAACTATCAACTCAGCCAAGTCAAATTGGCATTTGATGTTATACTCGACATTATGGGCTTACCGAACATCTGTTAAGACTGCAACCAGTTTCTCACATTTTCAACGCATTTACGGGCTAGAGGAAGTCTTTCCCATAGAATGTCAGATCCCGTCTCTAAAGTTCGCAGTACAATTATTGCCAGACACTTCTCCACTTGAAGAATGGTTAGTATACCTTGAGCAGCTCAATGAGAAGCATCGTGATGCGGCCCTGGCCAACGAGGCTCATAAACATAAGGTCAAGTGTCAGTATGATAAGTCCGTTCATCCTTGGATTTTCTCTGAAGGCGACCTTGTCCTGGTCTATGACCAAGATAAGGACCCCCTGTGGGCAGGAAAATTCAAACCCATGTGGTTCGGACCATTCATCATAAAAGAGGTTTTAAAAAAGGGAGCTTATCATCTGGTTGACTTTGAAGGGAATGATTTGGAAGAGCCTAGAAATGGGCTCTACCTCAAGAAGTATTACTCATAGGTAGGTCACTACAAGTAACTTTTTGTAACATATGTATAGTCTTTGTACTATTACTTTTTTAATTTCTTTTAGTATTATGGATGTGTCGTTGATACTATCTTTTGTCACTATGGCAAATGTCAAGTGATTCTGAAGTGTTCATTGGGTATGCAGACAGTGCTAGTCATCACACTCAGAGGCTTGCCTTCGCAACTTGGGTAATATTTACACCTCAAGGCCAGTTATTATCTTCCGGAGGGATATGCTTAGGTGACACCACAAATAATGTTGCCGAGTATAGCGCAGTTATTGAGTTGCTTCATGACGCTTTGTCATTGGGTATCTCTAATCTCCTGGTCTATCTCGATGCTCAATTGGTTGTGTCTCAGTTAAATAGAGTGTACCAGGTTCATGATCCAACTTTACACCAATGATTACTTAGGGTATGTCTCTTAGAACGAAACTTTGATTATATTACATATTTTCATGTTCCTAGGAGATTAAACCAAGTTACAGATACTCTAGCTAATCAAATTTTAGATTGGCATTTTTCACACATATGAAAGAGAATTGACATAAGAATGAAAATATGTTTTTGCACACATGATCCATAAGACACAAAAGACCAAAAAAACCATATATAATATTATAAAGTAATAAGAGTACATAGATGGATGCAAGCGCCTCAAAAACAGAACCGATAATGAGTCACAGGGATTATGCCCTAAAAAAATATATACAAGTAGTGCTCGTGGCATATCAAAATGTCTAGCTAAAATCAGGCTCTATGGGCCCTATTATACTAGTCCATAGCATTGGCTAAACACCGAAACAACCGGACCCATGTCCGTGGTGCCCCCACTACATGAGGCTGCATAGATGGTGGCAGGTCCTCAATCTCTACCATCGGGATCGTGTGAGTGAACGCAGCAAAGTTACGCTCAACCCATCTCAATACCCTCTCAGCTTCCCCGGCTGGAAGATCTTCTGCTACTACTGGTCCCCCTGCGGTGACAGGTGCGGGCCCTGGCCGAGGACGACGCATGTTCCTCGCATAGTCATCGAGTCGCACTGGTCCCACATCTGCACACAATGAACACATATCCGTCAAATACGCTGGCATAACAAAAAAAATGATATATATAACAAAACAACATAAAAATTACATATACAACAAAAAAAACTACAAAGGTGGAGACTTACCCATCTCTCCTCGCTCCTCACCAGAAAGTACTGGTATCTCCGGGTCTCTCAAAAAATCAATCCCAGCATAGGGGTAGTCCTCTATAACCGGGATCTGTCATGACAGCCATGCAAAAAAGTTGTCATCAAAGGACTCATTGGTCCTTCCACCACCCTGTCGCAGCAGTAGTACTGCCCATCTACACACAGCAGGAAGAGAGGCCTGGTGTCCTCATACCACTACTCGAGGACTAAAACTTGGAACTCTCTCAAAAACGAACGAACACAGAATGGTCCAGAACCCGAAGTTCCTATGTGTCCACAAACAACAATCTGTCAATTGCCTCTTCATACACTCAAGCAAAGTGGTACTCCAATAAAAAACTTGTGCATTTAAGCACTGGATTGCATAGTTCATCTGTGCATGGGACGCCTGATGTAGAGCCGCAGAACTAGTAATTCACCCAATAAGAAATACTATCACCTGTAGCGATAAGTTTGTGATCTTTCTTATAGGCACCTGCGTGCTCGCATGGTCTGTATCAGCTACACAGTATAGGCCTATCATTTCCGCTATGTTATGCGTCCCCACAGGAAAAGTCTGAAAATTGACTGGTTCCCCTCTCTTGGAGAGGCCAGTCAAAAAGTAAATGTCCTCGACCGTGGGCACCAGTGACTACCCCTCTAACATGAATGTCTCTGCATCTAGATGCCAGTAGTCAACCAAGGCATTCAGTAGCCTAGGTTGTGCCCACATGAAAGGACATAGGAAAAACTTGAGTAACCCACACTGCATCAAAGTAGCCACAGCATTGGGGTCTTCCCCGACCAACTCATTTACCTCTTCATGCTCTCTTTCTCTCCAATGGACATACATCCTGCAAAACAAAAAGGTTCAGGAGGGTTAACCCTTGCTTTTGAAGTCTTTTTCATTCAATAAGAGGGCCCATGTGTGTTGTAGTGGAGACAGTCGCGTGTACACGCGTGCAGAGTTTACTCTGCCCAAATGTACACGCAGCATGTCCTGAGATAGCCCGTGTGGACCTAGGGCCGACCTTTTAAAGGTCGACACCCCCCTAAAAAATGAAACCCAATACATAAATAAAGACATAACATGCAAGATAAGGGATTTTGTACTTACTTGGTCCAGACAGAAGTTCGTTTCATCCACTGTAGCTCCCGGAATCACCACTTTAATTAAAGGGGGTCTTTTGGCTCCAGAGTCAATTTCCAAATCAACAATGGTAATAATGAGCTGCCAGCTTCTATTTATAGACTTTTTGGCCTCTTTTTGTCACTTTTTTGGCCTCCCTTATCATTTTCTTTATACCAAAAACCATTTAGAGTGATTCAGGAGTTGCATAGGAGGGATTTGATCGGGTATTGGGACATTTTTTTTGAGTTTTGATTATTTTTCGACGCTTAACTTGAACATATAGGCTAGGTTTCTACCCTGATTTGTGTATCTCGTTGTCTTTTTCCTTTGCCATAGGATCGATCCCATCAGGTTGTGACATTGAACCATCATCTCTGCTTTAGAAGTGTCGCAACTTGGTGGTAGAGCTTACCGAAACATGGATGCCCTAGGTAGATCCTGGTTGCATTATGGTATTCATGCTGTCTCTAAAACATTGTAGGCTCAGGAGTGCTTGTAGTTTTTCCTGAATACAAGTTTGAGCCTCATTTGTATGGTTCTTCTTCGCTCTTGACCTCACCCTCAGGACTCCCAAAAAATAACGAGTCTTCTTTTAAGCCCTTTTTAGGCCCTATAAATATGAAAATATTGTTGAGCGATCTTGTGGCCTTTCATGCTCGTTAAACTGAAATTTGAAGTCACGTCTGTTCAGCGGTAGTTTACCCCTTTTTCGGTCTGGATGGTCAACTGTACAAACAAAGGTATACTCTATGGAACTTCATCTCTATAGAAGAGTACTCTCAGGTATAATTTTATCCATTTTTCGGGCCTGAGGGACTAAACTTACGAAGAAGGAACCCCCACAGAGTCCATAGTTAAGCTCTTTTCAGACTCACTAAAATTGAAAAGATCGTCGAGTGATCTTATTCTTTCACACTCGTTAAACTGGTCCATAAGAACATTCCTGATGGAGTCCATAGTTAAGCTTTTTTCAGACTCTTTAAAAATGCAAAAAATGGCTGAGTGATCTTGTCCTTGTCACACTCATTAAAATGGTTTTGAATAGACGTCTTGTTGGTGCTAGTTTACCCCTTTTTCGAACCGACTAGACTATCTTCGAAAAAGGTACCCCAATGGAGTTTCCTTTTATGTTTTTTCAGATTATCTAAATATGAAAAACCACTGATCTTACCTTCTCTGGGCTCGTTAAACTTACATCAAAGGACGTTACCATTGTGTGTTTTGTTAACTGCATTTGCATATCTTATACGCCAGCCTTGTAACCATTTTCTTCTGCGTTTTAATACCCTTGGCCCCCGGAGGATTTTTCCCGAGTATCATTATTTTTGAACATCAGTCTTTTCCTAGTGCCTTGAACTTGTATGTTTGCAACACTCGTTCCTCCATTGTAACATAACATTCCTTTATTCTTTTTCCAAATATTATTGAAAAAGTCCAAAAAATCAAATATACCCCAAAAAGAGGAAGGGAAAATTATTTTCTTTATTGGCAGCATAATGAGTCGCCCTTGGATAAAGCACATCTGTCTATTTGTTCATCAAACTATGGGATGTAGTACAATCTTAGGAAGTTGTTCTCACTACATAGAGTTGTGTCCTCCTCCGTTTGGTTATTATTCCAAACATATGGAGAGTTTGAGTTGCCTCCTGCTCCGTAAACTTATGATTAATGCTATGCTGCCTAAGTCTCATCATTTGTCGTGTTGTTGTCCAAGAGAAGTTTCTATCAAGCTTGAGTCGGCCCCTTTGCAATTTGTCTCTTGCCCTCATACCCAACCATCCTGAATGTCCAATCAAGTCATTGTTCGAAATCAATGAAGCCTTTAGTCTGATCATCAAGTCCATGACCGACGAGCCGTCGAAGAACTCTGGGTAGTGCATTTGTACACTCATATTACACTCCTACCCGAGTTTTGAAGATTTTGAAGTAGCTTCTTGAGCTTTGAAGATCTCATCTCCAGCCATCAGGCCGTATCAACTTCTAGAAGATGGATACTCTATATGTATATATTTTTTATTTGGAGATGTAGATCCATTGTGTATTGTTCGCGGCTACACTTTATATAGTTATTTGACATGGATCTACAGTGTATTTGATTGGTAGCCATGATTCTATTTTATACCGAGCATGGGTATGCCCGCCTAGGTGAGACATTTTTTATTTTGCAGATGGCACCTCTCGGTTCCTGGTACTTGGGCTCACTTGTTCGGCACATCAGTAAATATTGGTAATGTATTTCGGCCATCAGATGCTCTTCTAACCTCACACATTAGGGGGCATCTGTTATAACCCTAAATTGCACCATACATGCTTCCCTAGCATCAGGCCATCTCAGATCCCTTCTTTGCCAAAGCACTGCTAAGCAACTCTTTAAAAAACCTATTTTATAAGGGCCCACACGCCCTGCTCCATTACTGCACTCGTGTACATGCTAGCTACCCTAAAACAACCCATGTGGACCAACAAAATCATGAAAAAAGAAAAGTTGCTGACAGAACACACAGCTCTGGGTGAGTTAACTCAAACTCTCGGCCATTCATGGCTAAGGGTTCATCCAAATACCTAGCTTCTTCTAGCCTATAAAAGAAGGGCTAGGGGTCCCATTTGGAAGGAGGAAAAAAATAGAAAAGAAACTCTGCCCATTTGCATATTCCCATTGTCCCAACCCTTTAGCCATCCTTGTGCCAGAAGAGATACAAAGCAAAGAATTTGGAGGACAATTGAAGAGGAGTCCAGGATCAGGTTTGCGGAGCGGTGGCTGGTCTCGACTTTTTGTAAGTTGACTCATTCAAAGTAATAAAGAAAATGCTTTTCTCGTCCCAATTCATGAGTTATTCATAGTTTATTAAGTACATGTTGGAATCTCTAACCCATTAGTCTATAGGTAAGATGCATGTGTATTTGTTGCTTGTCTTGTATGCAGGTCAACTTTGGAAGGAGAACTGTGAACAAGTGATCAAGTGTGAAAGAGGATTGACATCAAACGCCTGGAACAAGGTAGGTTGATCTGGCCATGTATTTACTGAAAGAAATGGGATTTAAGTCTAGGGACGAAGGTAGAAAGTAGATTTTCTCTTGGTCATATCTGCATGCAAAGTACAACCCTATTTGCTAGTCCGTAAGGAGATTTCCCTCACAACAACTTTATTGTACAATGGGTTGAATGGAGACATGATATCCTAAAGTGTTCATTTATATAAAAAAATTATGTGATTGTGATATTTCGTTGAGAAGCACGAAAGAATATTGTGGGTGTTCGTTCATTAAAAACTTCCTTCCATTTTAATGTTAAACATTTGGGTTAAAATGGTACATAATAATGTTATTTATTTAAATAATGAAATATAAATTAAGTTTCAAAAATATTAAATACAATAAATTGGTGTTAAATTTCATATTTAAAAGTTATTTATATCATTTATATTCATGTTTTATTTTATGTTACCTTTTTTTTTTAATAAAAGGAATTATAGATTAACAAAAATGTATGGCATTATAATAGCTGGAGTCTGGCATCTGTCTTGTCCTATCTGGGAAATTAGGATAGGTGGCCATTAGAATCAGAGAATAACTATAATTGTTTGAACAAAGCAGTGTAAGTTATTAACTGTAAAAAATGGTCGCAATGACCGATTAATCAGTGGTCATGGTCGACTAACATACATTGTGAGGCAGAGAATCTGTCGATCTCTACATAAGAGACAAAGATAGAATAAGAACATACACTTAGGGGAGCTATTCCATATCCGAACTCGGGCTACCATGAGCATTGTAAGCTGGGACGAATTTCTGGCCGCAAGTTGGGCACCGCTTCCTTGTTGGAGCTTCAGTCATGGCATCAAACAGGAGGTCCATTCTTTGTCCTAGAATTCACTAGATATGTGCTTGGTCATCAAGCTTCTACCACATTTCAAAAAGGAGTTGAAGATGCTCATCTGAGAGTCGAAGCGGGGTGGGCTGAGGCGACTCCTCCATCAACTCTACATCCATTTCCAAGTCTACGCTCATGGTTGTCGGTTGATTTTCCATTTGCCAACTAGGAGGAATTTCTTCTTCCACAATGCATCCTCCATTGCCAAAACTATGGTTGGGAGTATGGACTCTGAGAGGGGAAATTTTAGGATGAAAGCTCAACTGAGGAGTGAGCTCCTCAAGAGGGAGACTTTCCTCTTCAACAGGGCAACTGTCATAGTTAATTATGGGATTAGAGGTGGGAGGCAAGGATTTCTGAGGCCAATTATGTCTTGGGTCAAGATTGTTGGTAGTGATGAGAGCGAGATGAGAGGGGTTGAGCCTGTTGCATCTGGTTCGGGCATTGCAATACAACAGACCCTTTCTAGATTTTCCCCTCTCCCTGGGCATGGTGTAAGAGTTATGGTGGGACTGTGTAGGAAAATCAACGGAGGATTGATGGTGGGTGGCCAGACGTGCAAGAGAAAGAGGGCATCGAGGAACAAATGAACATACATAAAAGATAGAATGGGAGAGTGCTCAAGGGAACAGGCCTTCATAGTGCCTTGCGAGTTAACAGGGGTGAACGCCATGAAAGCCGAGGTGACTACTCTGTTGGTTCTGGTACCTTGCTTTGTACACCCAGCCTGGTTCGTGCAAGGGGCCATTAAATCTTCCTGGACTGCTCAACGCACTACCATAACTCGTGGTTGAGTGTGGTTCGTTCAAACTGGATGGGAGGGAGGTTGGCGGTTGGGGTTAATAACACTCGTTGCTACCCATCGCCACCTGTCGTCTGTTGAGGGCCATTTGTCACCCCATCTAGGATTATGTTACGTTTTGTTAATGCTATGTTTTTTATTTTAATATAGATAAAATTTAAATTCGGGTAGTTATATTGACTTTAAAGTAATATTTGAATAATTTGTAATGTTTAGAGTAGATTTGCTTATAAATTTTTTAGTAGAAAAATGTTAAATAACATGAAAGTTGTATTATAAATTTAAGAAAAAGAGAAAATCTAAAGAAAATATTTTGTTTAAAAAATTATTAACTCATCATATTTCATAAATATTATAAACAATTAATACTAAGATTGTAGATGGTATCATAATCTCATTTCAATGAATGTTAAGTGGACTATTCAAATCATGAGAATTATTGGTTAGTTTTCACTAATACTCATGGATATGGGTCATAGATTAATGACTTACTCTAGGTAGTTAATCCCCAAAATGATATCTAATTTGTAGATAGTAATTTGTAATTTATATGATGATATGGATTAGCTTCTAATGAGACCAATTGGTCTATGGACCTTAAGAAGGTAAGAGATAGATAGGAGATTATTGTGATTTTTTATGCTTAAAAAACATTGAGAGAAGCATTTCAAAATCACCATAGTTTTGATGACTTAGGAGATTAGGAAGGTGTGTGTTGTGGAAAATATTTTTAAATTGGGATCTAATATGGGTATAGGCAGGGCAATCTAAGATGAAGTAATTTTCATATTCTACCCTCTTAGTGTCACAAAGATGGAGGATTATTTCATCCGATCTTCTAAATTAGGGTTGACCACCTCCTTGTTGTATCTTTATTTCCTTTCATCCTCTAATTCTTTGTCACACAACATATTCTCCTTAAATTTAGAAGTGCTAATATTTGTAATATTATCAACATTATGCATGATGGCTTCTTCTTGTATTTCCCAATAATTTAGTCAATATTTAACATATTTATGTCATCCTCGCTTTAATTGGTGGTTTTGACTAATTTAAAGTTAAAAAAAAATAATTTTAATAAAAATAATTTAATAAGTGTAAAACATTATATTTGAAGTTCTTTACCTCATTTACATTCCATGCTTCCATTTGCATGTTTTGCATTTGTATATGGATAAAATTCCACTTTTGATAGTTATGTTGACTTTGAAGCAATATTTGAGCAAGTTGTAATGCTTTATGTAAATGGTTGTTCTATAACAAGTTTGTTTCACCAACAAGGATTATTATTGCAAAATAAATTTGTTTTCTATTTTTAATGGCAAACTCTAGTGGAAAATTCAATGAAATAGAATTATGTTGTCCCTTCAAATGCTTACAATAATGTACAACATTTATAACAATTTTATGAATGAGGTATATCAATACCAACTCTACATGCAATGGATTTATATTCTACTCAACAATAGGCTAGGTGGCGTAGCTACCCATTAACAATTTAAGTGCCGATTCACTCAAACTTAACAATAGGCTAGGTGGCGTAGCTACCCATTAACAATTTAAGTATTTGTTAATTAAATAATATATTTAGACTTTTATTTATTTTAATGTTTTGTGAATATGGTTTAAAGGTTATTTTAAAGTTAGTCATTTTAATGCTTTTTAAAGCTAGGGTTAGAATTATTTATATTAGGTTCCTGTTTGAGGTTAAGGTTTTATAATTAAGGTTAGGGAATATATATATAGATGAATGTGTTTTATATATAGATGAATACAAGATATTTTAATCTATGGTGAATTTATAGGTTTGGTTCATCATCCACTGTAAATGTGGATGGGCAATATAAATTTACACGAATCACTATATTTTTTGTTATTCAAAATCCATTTTTGAATGTAGAGATAAATTCAACATGTTAAAAAACTCTAGAAACACTCATTCAACAATTTTGTATAAGTAACTAAGAAAAATAGAATGTCATGTGATGACTAAAGCTTGAATTATGCCTTGTTGCGCAATCTTATGAGCTGTATGTGTCTACGTACTACGTTTAAAAAGTGAAGTGATTCGTTAAAAAAGTCACCGGTTTGCTGCCCAAACAAGCAAGGTATCCAGCGTACTCACTCGTTATAATAGCCAGTTTGTCAACAATGGAATAAAATCGCTTGCAATCTATCTAAGCCCTCAAGAAATCCCATGTGATGACGAATAACATGTCTATAAAGCTTAGAATAACATCCTTTTCCACTGCTATATATATTTCTCATCTGTAACATCAGTCTCCATTGAAAGTTACACGTTGATTTCCATATAAATGAACTCACATAACTTTGGCATTGCCAAAGAAATGATAGAGCACGCAGGTGAAATCTTTWAAAAAAAAAAWTTAGATCAAATCTATGTTATTATGTCATAGTCATTGGTTTATTTATTGGTATTGTCCTCTTTTTAATTTGTTTTTAAAGCATCTCACATCTCTCGTGGTTAGCATAGTTAATTGGAAATTGTTTTTTCACAATGTTGTTCTATTAGTTATGTATGTGGCTCTTACACTTAAGAATAAATTAGTTTTTCAGGAATGTTGTTTTAATATTTATTTTTTTTAAATCATATAAACTAAGCAAATCTTTAAATTAAAAAATTCTTTAGTACATCCATTTAATTTAATGTTTTATTAAACTTGTTTTTGGTAAGTTAGTATTTATATTACCAGGTCTTATATAGAAGTAACTATTTGCTTTGAAGGGCTACATAACTAGCTTGAGTTCAAAATAGGATTATTGACTTCAAGACTGATAGCCAGTGTGAATTCAAAACAAAACTAGGAACTATTGAAACTGAAATTGTGTTATAGGAATCAATCGTTATAAATAAATATAATTAAACGCTAGAATGACCAATTCCACCATCGCCTCTGAAAGCAATATTCCTTGTTGAAGCGCATGCACACTAATGGTGACAAATCAGACAAGGTTGAAAAGAAGTTTGGCTAGAAAGAGATTCAAGGAGGTCAACCAGCCTATCATCAATTCACTCCTGGCAATAATTTTGTTCCACAATGTCTCAACATAACTAAAAAATTAACTATAATTGGTCCTTTAAAAACCGTCGTGGACAATGCAGCTCTATCGCGCTGCTGGGATAGAGCTTTGGAATTAGTGAACTGTTAGTTGTGGCATTGGTGCATTGCAGAGTAGGAGAAGCCTAAGTGGGGGATCGTCTTGCTGCAGGCTGAGCTGAAGCCTTTGAATTTTCCTGTAATTGATCAGAGGGAATTTCTTCCTCTACAGGAATGGCATTGGCCCAACTATCATCCTCATGTTGGCTCATCGCAGGGGAGTAGGAAAGTGGAGAAGAGTCAAAGAGGATGGACGAGGGTAGAGGACAGGGACGACGACCACCTAAGCCATGGAAAGCCTTCGAGTCTCGGCTAGGTTTTCCTCTTTCACAAGGCATCTCACTGAGGAAAGGAGAAAAGAACCATAGTGGGGTAGGAAGGAACAGAAGACGAGAAAGGGGAAGGAGACTATGAAGAAGAATCCAGTGATGGCAGAGGCAAGTTTCCTAGCAGGAGTGAAAGTGAAAATGGGGAAATGAGCCAAGGTGGAGCTAAATTAGCCATGGTGAGGTTCGAGGACAATAAAAGAACAATCCCATTGCCATAAAATGATAGTGGCCATATCTGTACCAGTTTGGAGCTTTCCAACCTGTGAAATGACCTGTGACTTAATGCAATGCATGAGAACTAGGGCTGGAGAGGGAAGGAAGCATAAATGCATCTTATTGGGTAGGCGGTCAAGCATGTGGAGGGGACTTCAACGTCCAAGTGTTTTTCTTATGACCATGGCTAGGTGGCACCCCATCCGAGGCCTAGAAATTTAATTGAGTTGTATCGAAGCAATCTTGTAACAATGGGGTTATAGGGTGTTGAGTGCTTGTAAAACAAATGTCCTGCTCCCCACTAGAGACTCCGGTGTTGGCCAATTTATCCGTGACTTTATTGGCCTCTCTCTAAACATGGGAGGGGATGAGAACCATAGAAGTGGATAACAAAGATTCGATGGTTTCTAGGGAACTGGGGAGATGCCAACTGGGTGAGATTTTCGTTGGATTCAACCCGTGCAAAAGCCTGGAAAAGAGGGAAATAATGATCTTGGAATCCCCTTCCACAATGAACTATTTTAAATCGAATTGGGATGTGTATTGAATTCTCCGAAGGAGGCCCCAAATTTCTACATAATTATTGGTGTCTTGACCAAAACTGCCTTCCAACATGTGAGTTATTTTACCATTTACATCTCATAAGACTACCCCAAATTCAGCTGGACCAGGGTTCCCCTTGGAGGAACCATCAAAATTCATTTTGTGGAAGCCCTCAAGAGGCCTTTTCCAAGTGGTCAGGATGTGAACTGCATTTGTGTGTGTGGCATAGGATGTATGAAATTGAGTAAGTTTTAACTTCCAATTAGAGAGGAGGACACATTCTGGGGGATCACATGACACATCTTCTTCATTCCATTTTTGAACTCTTATTGTCTCCCGTATATTTTCACATATTTTGAACCACACTTGGGATTCTCGAGATTGCTTGGTGTGGAAGATTCTTTTATTCTTTCTTTCCAGATTTTTCAGACTATAAATCCATGAATTAAATGCCATATTCTATTCAGGATTGGGTTTTTGAAAGTGGTGACTTTTCAACTCTCAATGGATTGGATTACGTTGTCATGCTTCCTGTTTGTTGGTCTCATTGCTTGAGTAGTCGAGTCCCAAATGTTGTTGTTGAATTGACATTTCTTGAGGAGGTGTTCCATGGAATCCTCATGCTGGGAATAGAGGGGACAGGTTGAGGGGCTTATGAAGCCTCATTTTTGAATATTGTCCCATGTTAGTATATGATTTTGGACTAGCAACCAGAGAAAGATGCTTGGTTTAGGCCATAGGTTCAATTTCCATATGCTTTGCCAGATATTATATTTTTTATGAAGATGACATTAGGCCATGAAGTTGTAGGATTCCTTGAAAGTGAAGGTACCCAGTGTTGAGTGACCCTAGCAAATAATTTCCGGTCCATGAAGAATGAGAATCGTCCTCAGAGCAACCTCATCATGCCATGGATTTAAATTACAGTTAGGAGGAAGGTTGAGATATTCATGTTCTAGTTTCTATTTTCTTCAATGAAGAGAAGGGGAAACATCTTTCCAGAGATCAACAACACATGCGTTTCCAGTGTTCTACATTTGCAAATAGATATCCTGCATATGTTCATGTAGAAGCAACGGGGGCATTTATTTCCTAGAATCTGACCATAATAAGGCGTTTCGTCCATCCTGGATCTCCCTAAAAGCATGATCCTTAATGAAATATTGTGTTTCAAGGCTACATTCTAAATGAGGGAGCCTGATCATTGTTCATTACACCTGATAAATGTGAGTGGTGTATTTTTTCCTCCATAAGAGAGCCCAGAGATTTTCTAGGCTTTTCAACCATTTCCACCAGATTTTTACGCCAAGTACTTTGTTCAATAGATGATGGTTCCTTATCCCAAGTCCATACGAGAGATTTGGTTTTCAAATATTTTCCTAGCTGACTAGGGCCCATTTGTGGCCCTCTTTAGTGTCGTGCCATAGGAATTTTCTTTGAATTCCATGGATAGTGTTTAAAAATGACTTAGGAGAAGCCAACGTAGAAAAGAGGTAGATAGGTATTGCTTGGAGGATAGACTTTAGGAGATTCAAGAAGCTAGAAAGGTTCAGGGTTCTAAAGGTCCAGGAGGTAAAATATTTGGTTAGAGATTGGATAAGTTACTCCCAGGATTTGCTTCTCTGTGAATTATCAATCATAGGGATACCCAAAAATTTGGATAGAAGGGAACTCCTAAGAAAGCCAAGGATGTTGGAAATATGATTCTGGATGGGTGGAGGAGTATTAAAGAAGAAAATTTAGGAATTTTCAACATTTATGGAAGTACTTGAAGCCTCACTGAAGTAATGGAGAATGCCACGGATCATTAGTGCCTCCTTAGTAGTGGGGGAGCCCATCATCATGGTGTCGTCAATGAATTGGCTATGGGAGACCCTTGGATGGATTCCATGTAGGGAAAGGCATTGAAGTGAGCCATTCAAAATGGAGGCCTTGATATAGAAACTGAGGCCTTCAACCATGATCAAAAAGAGAAAGGGGGAAAGGAGGTCCCCTTGATGGATACTTCTGGAAGGGGAATTTTTTTTAGATGGGGTTCCATTGACTAAAATGGAGAAAAACGAAGAAGATGTTAGATTGAGGATCCAGTTAACCCACTCATTACAAAACCCAAAGAATAAAAAGAGAGATCTCATGTATTGCTAACTGATTTTTTTGAAGGCATTTGAGAGATCTAGCTTGAGAATCATTCATGGGGCTCGGGTATATTTTAGGAAGTGAATAACCTCATGGGCTAGGATGAAACTGTCCATTATTTGACACCCCTCTACATAACCAAATTTATCTTTTCAAATAATTAAAGGAAGAAGGATTTATAATTAGAGAGATATTACCTTGGTTATTATCTTGTAGATGGAATTGCAGAGGGTGATCGACTGAAACTTTTAGGGGTGAGAAACCTACCCCTTCTTCAAAATCAGAGTGAGGAAATTTGCATTGAAGGACTTAAGGATGCCACCCAAGATGCAAGAATCCTCAACTAACTACCAAACCTCGTCACACACCATTGGCCAACAATGATGGAAGAATTCAGTTGTGAATCCATCAGGTATCAACACTTTCCCAATGGGCATTTCTTTAATTGCTTGATTGACTTCTTCAATGGTGATCGATTTGAGTAGTGCTTCATTTTTTTCTTGAGTAATTAGAGATGGAATTTGTTGAGTGATCTTATCAATATCCTGTCAACGATCTGGGAAGGGTTCAGTTAGAAGATCCTAGTAGTAGTTGACCATTTCATTTTCAATGCTTTCATTATCCAACAATTGTTGGCCTTTATTGTTTTCCAGTCGCATATTGCGGTTGATATGATTTCTTTGTATCATGAATCGATGAAATAATTTAGTGCTCTTTTCCCCCTCCTTTAACCATTGGATTCTAGATTTTTTTTTTTCCAAAGGATTTCTTCTTGTCGATTTCGTTCTTCCAAATGTTGCTTCAAATGTTGTTCTTCTTCAAGAAAATAATCATTATTTCCTTGGGCTATAATCTTTGTTTGGATTTATTCTAGTCATCATTCAAGATATCATTGAGCCTAAAAGATGTTATCGAAGACTTCTTTATTCTAGTCTCGAAGGCGTTGTTTGACGTTTTTTAACTTATAATTGAATTTATACATCATAGATCCTTTGGAAATTTCCGCATACGCCCACCATATGGGGTAATTTCTTGAAAATTTTGGTTGGAAAGCCAAAAAAATTCAAATCTAAACGACCTTCACTATGGGGAGCTTTCTATGTCAAGCCATAGTTGGATCAACCAGTGATCTGAGCTAGAGCATGGGAGAATTCTTGCTTCCATGAGAGGACATTCTAACATCAGAAATTTTGATCCAGGTGGATATCGATGGCCACCCACTTTTTCCAACTGGCTCAAAACAGTTTTCTGGCCATTTTGGCAATTTACTATTTTTAGCAGGTTTTAACTTCCGAGGCCATTTTGAGGGCCTAAATGAAGGTTTTTCGAGATCGAGTTTCTCAATTATAGTTGAAGGCATAATTGATCCCCCAAAATGAATCTCCTCGATGATACCTTTCCAATGAGATATTATACACCTAAAACGAAGATCATATGCAAAAGTTACGACCCTAGGAAGTTGATGTACTAACTTACCCAAACGGGGCCCACATGACTTTTGGCGCTTCATCTCCTAGGGTTAGGTTTTTGGATGTCTAGGGTTTTTGTCATTCCTGTTTATTGTAAAAATCCCTTTAGAGCCTCATTGTAATCATCTTCTTGCGAATGCGAGTAGCCGTCACATCTCTTCTCAGAGATAAGTGGCCACCATTCTAGCGAATCTTTCACTCTACATTTTTACAGTCTTTGTACATTTCTTTCATTAATAGAAATCGTGTATTACTTTATCTCTGTGTTTATGGTTGCGTCTATGATATATTTCTGTTATATTATTGGATATACGCGATATCTCTGTGCATTTCTTTATTATATCTCCGCTCTCATTTCATGCCAAAAATAATCCGGATCAATAGTAGTCGTCACATCTCTTCTCAGACATAAGCTGCCACCATTCTAGTGAGTCTTTCACTCTATATTTTTACAGTTTCTGTACATTT
>JZKD02S1706532.1:44428-63231 GCA_000966675.3 Picea glauca
CCCTCCAGGGCCATGCTCAAGTCGCTCCTGCTCTCGGTACTCCATGTCTAGGACCATGTGGGCCTCGAGACATGATCTCCTAGTTATCCCTAGATATCGGGGATAACAAGTCCCACACAGGAGCAGTTAGAGGAGATTGGAAGTGATAAACTTCCAAGTTTGCCATGGGATCCGGGAGTTCATTTGGCTAGCAGGATGTTTCACTACAGGGTGACCTAAGTTGCGCTAGAGAGCCACATACGCCACCATGAGTTGGTTTGGAGTGGTCCTGCAGGGACTTGTCCTATGGAGCGAGGCAACTTTTCACTCTTGATCACCATGATCGGACATGTAGATGGTTGGGTAGGTACTACATCCACAGAGATGTTTTTACAGATGCAACATTCAGACAGCAGGTCCAATAGCCACAGGTACTTTAGTTTGAGGATCCATGAGTGGAGGATCCAATATATGTACAGGGAACAGTCAGGCAAGGTCAGCGTAGTGCAGTGCTAGCATGGTGATCTTCGACAGAGACTAGCATGGGACCCAAGGATTGCAGGGTTGAGCATTTCACTGACTGACAGGGGCGAGTGGACCTTTGCAGAGGAAAGTTGTTCTGACTTTCCATTGAGCTTCAGTGTTGAGGAGAGTGTTCTAATATAATGGATGTGCTCATTTTACCATTGACAATATCTCTATTGTCACCCAACCATAGGCCGAAGCCACCCTCCGAGCACCTTAACCTTGACAGAGAATCACTCTGGAAGCAAACCCTAGGCTAGATGGCCAAACAAAGGGTAGCGCACCTTTCCCCAAGGATAGCGCACCAACAAGAGTTGATCAGATAGTCCAAACCCTAACCAAGAGATAGTCCAAGCCAAACGTGATCTGTTAGCTGCAGCAGCTGCAATGGCAGCTCTCCTCCAAACCTGCGCACAAAATTGGGCACTGTAGTGCACACAAGTGCTGCTCTGCAATTCTGAGACTGCTTGCTAGAATGAAGACTGGCCTCCTGTATTTATAGTAATTTTGGCTAAGTGCTTGGGCCGACTTCTCATTTTGGGTATCTGTCTGTTCAATATATTTTATTTCTTCTGGCCGACTTCTTCTCTTCGAGGCTAATAACCTAATACAAGTTATCTACTTGAGCCGACATGTCTTCTAGGGTTTCTTCTTGCTTCCCGGAATATTCTATTCTCGTCAAGTTTAGATGTGGAGGTAAATACCTCCCGCAGCTACCATAATATCAAGAGAGAGAATGTCACTTGAGGGTGTATCATGGAGGTCTTGCATTACCTCATGCTGGCATCAACATGTGCAGTTGATGGAGGCTGTGTTGATATTGGTAGTATCTTGGAGGATGGACTCATTCCATGATGAGGCCATGTGTCATGTGCAGGAGATTCACAGAGTTGATATATTTCAGCACTATGCTTCACATGGTATTGCAGTTCATTTCTTGATATGGGACTTAGGGGGTGGAGTGTATGATAGTTCATCTCTGGATGGGACCTACTGTATGTCCCACAGGTGGACATGGGACCCCAATATTATATTTGGATGGGTTCAGTTATTGCTTGAGGACTAGCAATATTCTAGCAGGGCGGACTGTAATGTCCCCACTTTGGGACATCAGGGTATTACACAGTGTTATGATGACCAGGGTAGCTAGTTGGAGATTATAGCGAGTACAGTAGCTATTGAGGGATATTTTGGGGTCCGGCTTGCATCGCTCATCCTATTTCATCATTATGATCCATTCCACACAGATTGGCTTTGGTTCCATTGCATTTTGACGATTTTCATGATTTTGAGTATTTTGAGCTATTGGTTAATTAAATTCACTGAAGAGGTCATTTTGGGCACATTACTTGGAGGAACCTCTTAGTGTAATAGCTCATTGGAATCGGGAGGAACAACACTATAGGATATAATGATGAGAAGTGACTTTAAGTGGCCAGGGAAGCCACAAGGAGAGATCAGACGCTTTTCAGAGGTAAAAAGGTTAATTAATTAATTAAAGTGATTTAATTAATTAATTAATAATTAAAAAGAAAAGTCACTTTGGAGAGACAAGGTGAGCAAGAAGTATAAGGAGAGGCAAGGGCCTCTATTCTCTCATTCATTCATGTATGATTATCACTTTGATATCTGACTTCTAGCTAGAGAGCCCATACCTTGGGGGTTTTGAGGGTTTTGACTTAACAAACCCTAGAGGACGATTCAGTGGTGAAAGATTCCACCTAACTTATCCCAAGCTTGGTCTCGGGGATGCAATACTCCCCCACACCATTCTAGTTGAGATCTACTCAGTGCAGGAGGGTTCTACACTAGCCACAGGCACAGGAAGAGAGGGAGGCTGCACCATTGGGGGTTTCCAACAATTGGGGCGCACCATCCATTGAGGGAAGTTCGTTGCAGGTGATTGGCAGGGCTTCTGGAGATTCTAGCACCTGGGTTTTTATTACAGGGTCTTGGACATTGGATCTAGTCCATTCGGGAGGAGTTTTATGCGCCATTTGATTTATTAGATGCTTGGGACGAATTGGAAGAGAGGAGCCAACTTCAGAAAGTGGTTTCAGTCATTTGCTAGCCCAGATCTTCACTATTTCGCTTGGGACTTCACCAGTGAGGTAACCAGGCCTCAATCTATCATTCTAGTGGTTTTGTGGAGCATTTGGAGGCATCTAGGAGGGAGGCCGATTTATCTAGGGTTTCAGGCATCCAGGGGGGGTGCACCATTCCTTGGAGGGAAGTTAGATCTATGGGTTTGAGAGGGATTTTGAGGATTTGAGCACTTGGGTTGTTCTTGCATTTACCTGATTTACTGTTTGGCATATTTACCGGAGGGTTTGGACATCTTTGGTAGTAGGGCCAAATTGTTGAGGCTATTCAGTGTTCCAGTAGGGCTGAATTGTTGAGGCTATTTAGTGTTCCAATAGGGCGTGGCATCTTCCAACTTGGGGGTTTGGTACTTCATACGGCCCAGATCTCATTCTTGTATTGGTCTTCATTGTTATTCAGCCTTTTGAGACTTACATTGTCTTATCAAAGCATTTTGTAGCAGCTCATATCTTCTATCTTGGAGCCATCTGATGTTATTCCAAATCTGCTCCCATATTGTATCAGGTTCTTGCTTTTCATAATAAAAAGGTCAAATCTATGCTTTTGGAGTTCCATATCTTGTTTGTTAATTAGATCTTGCATTATATTGAGTATATCTTCATGATATGTACTGAATAACTGAATATAACTCTAAGGCCGAAATTTCAGAGGCCAACCTGCACATACAAACAATCAAACAGATAATTCAGTGGTTAGTTAGTGTTCCAAGCAAAAAAAATTGGCTTGGGAACATTACATGCACGCCCTCAAAAAGGACCTCAAAGTGTCAATGCATCAACACTGCACGGCCTTAGAAAGGACCTCAAAGCTCTGGCCAAACCCCCCATCTGATATGAGGAAGAGAGAGTCACCAACACCCTCCAAAAAGACCTCGATTTGAGCATACATCAAACCATGAACAAACCAACATAACCAAAGAGAGGAACTACAAACAGGAGTGGGAAAACCCCAAAAAACCTTGCCGAGAGAAAACATCAGTGAAAGCCTCCAAAGAAAACTCAGAAGCAGGACGAACCAGGTTAGAGCGGCATACATTCCTCTCGAAAAGAGAGGATCCAAAACCCTGAATGCCGCCATAAAAAATCTAGAACTCGACGTCAAAAACTTTGAAACCAGAAACCGGAGCAGAGGGAATACATCAAACCCTTAAAAACACCGCCAAACTAGAGAGGGTGGTCAAAAGGAGACAATATATAGGACTTCCAAAAGAGAAGGGCCACCTATAGGGAAAAACCGACAGCGAAAAAGGATGGCCTCAAAAAAACCGTGTGCCTCCATAGTAGAAGATCCGCACGGAAAAACCCAACCTTAGATCCACGCAAAAGACCGATCGATCACAGGATATGAGGCTCCACAGGTCCCAAAAGGAGTACGTTGGATGAAACCTTGGCCAACACAACCACCACAATACACACATGCATCACTATGCAAAGACGAACACTCGCCAGAACCGCGCCTGGAAAGGAGAGCTCGGCCACCAACGATCCCGAAACTTGCCTCACGCAGACCCATTGCTTGGGACCGAGAGTCTGTGGCTAGGGTTTCTGCCAGTCGCAACCCCACGCTCTCTCCCAATCAAAAGAAAGAAGCCATTGAAGAATTAAAAGAGTATTAATAATATTATATTTTATTGGGATTATTAAAAGAGTATTAAATAAAGGTGAAGTATATGCTATAAATGATTAGGAGTATTATACAAAAATTAGTGGAAAGTGTATGTATAAAGAAAAATAGGGGGGTGCTTTTAAAGTTAAAAAATTCCGTGAGTTCCCATTTCAAAGTTATATAAGAAGGACGTAGTATATAAGCTTCATAACAAGAAATTAATTATCGTAAATTATCGATGAAAGCAAAATGAGCGAAATGAAGTCGAGTAAGGAAAAAGGAAGATTTACTTATGAAGGTTGTCCAATCTTATGTTATGGGTGTTGATATTATGCTATCTACGGGAGGTATTTACCTCCATGTGTAAACCTGACGAGAATAGAATATTTCGGGAAGCAAGAAGAAACCCTAATTAATTTGTTAATAACCCTAGAAGACAAGTCGGCTCAAGATAATGACTTGTATTAGATTATTAGCCTCCAAGAGAAGAAGTCGGCTAAAGGAAATGTTATATACTAAAGAATTAGTACCCAGAATGAGAAGTCAGCCCAGACAGTCTTCCATAATTAGTATAAATATAGGAGGCTAGTCTTCATTCTGGAAAGTATTCTCAGAATTGCAGAAGCAACACTTGTGCGCATTGCAGTTGGCCAGCTTGTGCGAAAGTTTGGAGGAGAGTTGTTGTTGCAACTGCTACAACTAGGAGATTTCGGTTTTGGCTTGGACTCTCTCTTGGTTGTGGTTTGGACTCTCTGATCAACTTTAGCTACTCTTGCTTGGTGCGCTATCCTTGGAGAAAGCTGCGCCATCTTTGTTTGGCTATCCAGCCTAGGGTTTGCTTCCGGAATGATTCTCTGTCAAGGTTAAGGTGCTCGGGGGTGGCTTTGGCCTATGGTTGGGTGACAATATTGCTATATTGTCTATGGCTAAACGAGCACATCCATCATATTCTAACAGGTTATGGGCCCACACTATCTTCGGACAGTTTAACCGCTGGAAGATAGATTGGGAGGATTTGCTCAGTTGCAGTTGCAGTTGCAGCCAGATTTTGCTGCAGCAACGAAACCCTAACCCTCTCGTTGAGGCACCTTAAGTGAAGGGATTGACCTAATTTCCCGATAGAGTAGTGCGCCCTAGCCTAGTGCATCTCCTGGTACTCTCAACAAGCTAAGATGTCAAGTTTGAGTTTTTGGTCAAATCGTGGATCGACCAAGTCAAAGCAGCCATGACTTACTCTATGAAGTCAAAAAACAAGTTAGAAGGGGCTTCTAACTTCAGAGCATAGAAGACAAGGATTGATCTCATCCTTGCCAAGAATAAAATGTTGGATATCGTGGAAGGAAAGATTGTGGAACCATAGTTTGAAGAAGGAAAAGAGAAGGAACCGCAGAACATTGCAGTTATGGAGAAGTTCAAAGACAATGACCTCAATGACATGAGTATCATAGTGGATTCTATAAAAGACCACTTGATACCCTACATCTCCCATCTTGATTCGTCTAAGAAGATGTACGATGCCCTAACAAACCTCTTCTCAGTCATAAACATTNAGCATAACATCATACTTTGTGAGAATCTCTCAGTTAAGAGATCAACTACAAGCTATTGAAGAAACCATTTCAGAGAAGGAACTGGTAAATATAGTACTCAACGGTCTTCCCAATACATGGGATACATTTGCCGCAAGCATGAACACAAGGAAGGAGTATCCTACATTTGAAGAACTTTGGACTTGTTGTGCACAAGAAGAATCAAGGATTAGTGCAAAAGAGAAACCTCAAAAGAAATACGATGATCAAACCTTCACAACAGGATTCAAGAATTTCAGGAACAAAAGGAAGTTTGGCTTAAGGAAGAAGCCAAATCAAAAGAAAGATATGTCAGAAATACAATGCTTCAACTGTCGAAAATATGTTCACTACAAGAATCATTGTCCTGACTTAAAGAAAACGAAAGAAACACCTGAAGCATCTGTTGCCGAAGAAAGGGAACCCTCAAAGAAAGTCAAGCAGGACAAAACAAACTTCTTCTTCTAAGACAAGGTAATAATACTCTTCATAGTTCTTGTACATACCATGTTTTTTGTACATATCTTGCATATCTATTTCTTGGAAGATAATATGTTCAAAGAGAAACTATACCTATGGAAGGACAATAAGATAAGGATTGCTATCACAATGACTACAAGCTAGGCAATACACATGAAAGGATGAAGTACATCAACAAACCCTGGTAACAATTCATGTGGAAGTTATTACATAAGTAATAGCTGTAAGACAAGCCGAAATCAGAATCAATCTTGAAGAAACCTAGAAGAAGTAAAGACAGAAAGAAGTCAGCAATCAAGAGGAAATTGGAAGAGGACTTATGACACTTTGCAGAAGGCAATAAGGATGCAGACGAAAGCGTGGGCTCTGTTAGTTGGAGGGAGATGATTACAGAATTCCAAAAGAAGAGCATACATTTATGCATGAAGCAAGGATTATGAGGGAGCTATTCCTAAATAATATGATCCATTGAAGATGATGAAGTATCTATCCATGTAACCATGAAAAGCAACATGTGTTCAGTTTGATTTTAGAAGAAGTCTTCTTCGAAAAGAAGCCTTAAAGTATCCTTGGTTGTCCATCCACATCCATGATCCTATGATGAAAGAAAGAAGTTAGAATCTTTAGGGCATGGAATCTATAGAAAACTCCATGGACCCAAGAGCTAAAGAAAAACATGAGGAAGTGTAAATGTGTTGAACCTGCATAGAATAGATCTAGCTAAACAATTATACACACATTTGCAGAGAGAATTAGAGAAAGAAGAAGGAGAGAAAGAATGGAAGAATTCTCATTAACTGTTATGAAAAATGAATAGTTTACACATGATATACTATGTATAACTCAATGAGTTCGACTTGAGGTGAACCAAGTCGCCATAGTGGTGGTCTAGAGTGATTTGGACACACACCAACAGTTACAGGAGTGAACTGCCACCTATTCTAGTCTCTTAGGCAGTTACGGAAGTGAACTGCCACCTAGTTGAGTTAACTAGTCAACTAGTCTTCAGTTAACTGACTGAACAGNCCACACAGATTGGCTTTGGTTCCATTGCATTTTGACGATTTTCATGATTTTGAGTATTTTGAGCTATTGGTTAATTAAATTCACTGAAGAGGTCATTTTGGGCACATTACTTGGAGGAACCTCTTAGTGTAATAGCTCATTGGAATCGGGAGGAACAACACTATAGGATATAATGATGAGAAGTGACTTTAAGTGGCCAGGGAAGCCACAAGGAGAGATCAGACGCTTTTCAGAGGTAAAAAGGTTAATTAATTAATTAAAGTGATTTAATTAATTAATTAATAATTAAAAAGAAAAGTCACTTTGGAGAGACAAGGTGAGCAAGAAGTATAAGGAGAGGCAAGGGCCTCTATTCTCTCATTCATTCATGTATGATTATCACTTTGATATCTGACTTCTAGCTAGAGAGCCCATACCTTGGGGGTTTTGAGGGTTTTGACTTAACAAACCCTAGAGGACGATTCAGTGGTGAAAGATTCCACCTAACTTATCCCAAGCTTGGTCTCGGGGATGCAATACTCCCCCACACCATTCTAGTTGAGATCTACTCAGTGCAGGAGGGTTCTACACTAGCCACAGGCACAGGAAGAGAGGGAGGCTGCACCATTGGGGGTTTCCAACAATTGGGGCGCACCATCCATTGAGGGAAGTTCGTTGCAGGTGATTGGCAGGGCTTCTGGAGATTCTAGCACCTGGGTTTTTATTACAGGGTCTTGGACATTGGATCTAGTCCATTCGGGAGGAGTTTTATGCGCCATTTGATTTATTAGATGCTTGGGACGAATTGGAAGAGAGGAGCCAACTTCAGAAAGTGGTTTCAGTCATTTGCTAGCCCAGATCTTCACTATTTCGCTTGGGACTTCACCAGTGAGGTAACCAGGCCTCAATCTATCATTCTAGTGGTTTTGTGGAGCATTTGGAGGCATCTAGGAGGGAGGCCGATTTATCTAGGGTTTCAGGCATCCAGGGGGGGTGCACCATTCCTTGGAGGGAAGTTAGATCTATGGGTTTGAGAGGGATTTTGAGGATTTGAGCACTTGGGTTGTTCTTGCATTTACCTGATTTACTGTTTGGCATATTTACCGGAGGGTTTGGACATCTTTGGTAGTAGGGCCAAATTGTTGAGGCTATTCAGTGTTCCAGTAGGGCTGAATTGTTGAGGCTATTTAGTGTTCCAATAGGGCGTGGCATCTTCCAACTTGGGGGTTTGGTACTTCATACGGCCCAGATCTCATTCTTGTATTGGTCTTCATTGTTATTCAGCCTTTTGAGACTTACATTGTCTTATCAAAGCATTTTGTAGCAGCTCATATCTTCTATCTTGGAGCCATCTGATGTTATTCCAAATCTGCTCCCATATTGTATCAGGTTCTTGCTTTTCATAATAAAAAGGTCAAATCTATGCTTTTGGAGTTCCATATCTTGTTTGTTAATTAGATCTTGCATTATATTGAGTATATCTTCATGATATGTACTGAATAACTGAATATAACTCTAAGGCCGAAATTTCAGAGGCCAACCTGCACATACAAACAATCAAACAGATAATTCAGTGGTTAGTTAGTGTTCCAAGCAAAAAAAATTGGCTTGGGAACATTACATGCACGCCCTCAAAAAGGACCTCAAAGTGTCAATGCATCAACACTGCACGGCCTTAGAAAGGACCTCAAAGCTCTGGCCAAACCCCCCATCTGATATGAGGAAGAGAGAGTCACCAACACCCTCCAAAAAGACCTCGATTTGAGCATACATCAAACCATGAACAAACCAACATAACCAAAGAGAGGAACTACAAACAGGAGTGGGAAAACCCCAAAAAACCTTGCCGAGAGAAAACATCAGTGAAAGCCTCCAAAGAAAACTCAGAAGCAGGACGAACCAGGTTAGAGCGGCATACATTCCTCTCGAAAAGAGAGGATCCAAAACCCTGAATGCCGCCATAAAAAATCTAGAACTCGACGTCAAAAACTTTGAAACCAGAAACCGGAGCAGAGGGAATACATCAAACCCTTAAAAACACCGCCAAACTAGAGAGGGTGGTCAAAAGGAGACAATATATAGGACTTCCAAAAGAGAAGGGCCACCTATAGGGAAAAACCGACAGCGAAAAAGGATGGCCTCAAAAAAACCGTGTGCCTCCATAGTAGAAGATCCGCACGGAAAAACCCAACCTTAGATCCACGCAAAAGACCGATCGATCACAGGATATGAGGCTCCACAGGTCCCAAAAGGAGTACGTTGGATGAAACCTTGGCCAACACAACCACCACAATACACACATGCATCACTATGCAAAGACGAACACTCGCCAGAACCGCGCCTGGAAAGGAGAGCTCGGCCACCAACGATCCCGAAACTTGCCTCACGCAGACCCATTGCTTGGGACCGAGAGTCTGTGGCTAGGGTTTCTGCCAGTCGCAACCCCACGCTCTCTCCCAATCAAAAGAAAGAAGCCATTGAAGAATTAAAAGAGTATTAATAATATTATATTTTATTGGGATTATTAAAAGAGTATTAAATAAAGGTGAAGTATATGCTATAAATGATTAGGAGTATTATACAAAAATTAGTGGAAAGTGTATGTATAAAGAAAAATAGGGGGGTGCTTTTAAAGTTAAAAAATTCCGTGAGTTCCCATTTCAAAGTTATATAAGAAGGACGTAGTATATAAGCTTCATAACAAGAAATTAATTATCGTAAATTATCGATGAAAGCAAAATGAGCGAAATGAAGTCGAGTAAGGAAAAAGGAAGATTTACTTATGAAGGTTGTCCAATCTTATGTTATGGGTGTTGATATTATGCTATCTACGGGAGGTATTTACCTCCATGTGTAAACCTGACGAGAATAGAATATTTCGGGAAGCAAGAAGAAACCCTAATTAATTTGTTAATAACCCTAGAAGACAAGTCGGCTCAAGATAATGACTTGTATTAGATTATTAGCCTCCAAGAGAAGAAGTCGGCTAAAGGAAATGTTATATACTAAAGAATTAGTACCCAGAATGAGAAGTCAGCCCAGACAGTCTTCCATAATTAGTATAAATATAGGAGGCTAGTCTTCATTCTGGAAAGTATTCTCAGAATTGCAGAAGCAACACTTGTGCGCATTGCAGTTGGCCAGCTTGTGCGAAAGTTTGGAGGAGAGTTGTTGTTGCAACTGCTACAACTAGGAGATTTCGGTTTTGGCTTGGACTCTCTCTTGGTTGTGGTTTGGACTCTCTGATCAACTTTAGCTACTCTTGCTTGGTGCGCTATCCTTGGAGAAAGCTGCGCCATCTTTGTTTGGCTATCCAGCCTAGGGTTTGCTTCCGGAATGATTCTCTGTCAAGGTTAAGGTGCTCGGGGGTGGCTTTGGCCTATGGTTGGGTGACAATATTGCTATATTGTCTATGGCTAAACGAGCACATCCATCATATTCTAACTGGTTATGGGCCCACACTATCTTCGGACAGTTTAACCGCTGGAAGATAGATTGGGAGGATTTGCTTAGTTGCAGTTGCAGCCAGATTTTGCTGCAGCAACGAAACCCTGACCCTCTCGTTGAGGCACCTTAAGTGAAGGGATTGACCTAATTTCCCGATAGAGTAGTGCGCCCTAGCCTAGTGCATCTCCTGGTACTCTGAACAAGCTAAGATGTCAAGTTTGAGTTTTTGGTCAAATCGTGGATCGACCAAGTCAAAGCAGCCATGACTTACTCTATGAAGTCAGAAAACAAGTTAGAAGGGGCTTCTAACTTCAGAGCATAGAAGACAAGGATTGATCTCATCCTTGCCAAGAATAAAATGTTGGATATCGTGGAAGGAAAGATTGTGGAACCAGAGTTTGAAGAAGGAAAAGAGAAGGAACCGCAGAACATTGCAGTTATGGAGAAGTTCAAAGACAATGACCTCAATGACAAGAGTATCATAGTGGATTCTATAAAAGACCACTTGATACCCTACATCTCCCATCTTGATTCGTCTAAGAAGATGTACGATGCCCTAACAAACCTCTTCTCAGTCATAAACATTAGACAAGTAATGAGTCTGAAGAATGAGCTCTGTGACATGAAGATGAATGATGATGATAGCATAACATCATACTTTGTGAGAATCTCTCAGTTAAGAGATCAACTACAAGCTATTGAAGAAACCATTTCAGAGAAGGAACTGGTAAATATAGTACTCAACGGTCTTCCCAATAAATGGGATACATTTGCCGCAAGCATGAACACAAGGAAGGAGTATCCTACATTTGAAGAACTTTGGACTTGCTGTGCACAAGAAGAATCAAGGATTAGTGCAAAAGAGAAACCTCAAAAGAAATACGATGATCAAACCTTCACAACAGGATTCAAGAATTTCAGGAACAAAAGGAAGTTGGGCTTAAGGAAGAAGCCAAATCAAAAGAAAGATATGTCAGAAATACAATGCTTCAACTATCGAAAATATGTTCACTACAAGAATCATTGTCCTGACTTAAAGAAAAGGAAAGAAACGCCCGAAGCATCTGTTGCCGAAGAAAGGGAACCCTCAAAGAAAGTCAAGCAGGACAAAACAAACTTCTTCTTCTAAGACAAGGTAATAATACTCTTCATAGTTCTTGTACATACTATGTTTTTTGTACATATCTTGCATATCTATTTCTTGGAAGATAATATGTTCAAAGAGAAACTATACCTATGGAAGGACAATAAGATAAGGATTGCTATCACAATGACTACAAGCTAGGCAATACACATGAAAGGATGAAGTACATCAACAAACCCTGGTAACAATTCATGTGGAAGTTATTACATAAGTAACAACTGTAAGACAAGCCGAAATCAGAATCAATCTTGAAGAAACCTAGAAGAAGTAAAGATAGAAAGAAGTCAGCAATCAAGAGGAATTTGGAAGAGGACTTATGACACTTTGCAGAAGGCAATAAGGATGCAGACGAAAGCGTGGGCTCTCTTAGTTGGAGGGAGTTGATTACAGAATTCCAAAAGAAGAGCATACATTTATGCATGAAGCAAGGATTAGGAGGGAGCTATTCCTAAATAATATGATCCATTGAAGATGATGAAGTATCTATCCATGTAACCATGAAAAGCAACATGTGTTCAATTTGATTTTAGAAGAAGTCTTCTTCGAAAAGAAGCCTTAAAGTATCCCTGGTTGTCCATCCACATCCATGATCCTATGATGAAAGAAAGAAGTTGGAATCTTCAGGGCATGGAATCTATAGAAAACTCCATGGACCCAAGAGCTAAAGAAAAACATGAGGAAGTGTAAATGTGTTGAACCTGCATAGAATAGATCTAGCTAAACAATTATACACACATTTGCAGAGAGAATTAGAGAAAGAAGAAGGAGAGAAAGAATGGAAGAATTCTCATTAACTGTTATGAAAAATGAATAGTTTACACATGATATACTATGTATAACTCAATGAGTTCGACTTGAGGTGAACCAAGTCGCCATAGTGGTGGTCTAGAGTGATCTGGACACACACCAACAGTTACAGTAGTGAACTGCCACCTATTCTAGTCTCTTAGGCAGTTACGGAAGTGAATTGCCACCTAGTTGAGTTAACTAGTCAACTAGTCTTCAGTTAACTGACTGAACAGAGAGTAGTGAGGAGTTAACTCAGGGAATCAAGGCTAATGCGCCACTCTGGTGATGATACTAGGCAAGGTCGAATTAGCATGGTGATGATCCCAATGCAACATCTAAACTCAAGTCAACTAGTCAAACTGAAGTGTGAACTGAAAGAGAATATTCTCCAGGTGGAATATTCTCTCCTAAAATATGGGAGATTGTACAATGACTAATTATGACTAATAAACAAATAAAAACCTTAGGAAAAAGAAATCCTAGGTGTGTGTGAAATAACTCCAACACCCCCCCTGAACATTACTATGGTGAAAATAAAGATTGGGTCTCGGCAACGAGGCCATGTTAGGTACCCAAGTACAAAAGATACACTGAAAATAAAGTGAGGAAAGAGGGAAAACCTCATGGCAAAAACCCCCCCTCAAGGTACAATGTATGTAAAAAGAAGAACTACAGTTGCTAGGCAACTGTGTCCTTCACTCCAAGACGACCTCGCAGAGAATGAAATTTCTGCTCAATGAAGGTCTTGGTGAAAATGTCTGCCGTCTGTTCTGCTGAAGGACAGAACTGTAAGTTGATGATCCCCTCGTGTACCAAGTCCCGGATGTAGTGCATGTGGATCTTGATGTGCTTCGTCTGCTGCCTCTGAACTGGATCTCTGTAGAACTTCAGAGTGCCCTGGTTGTCACACCAGATGACAATCGACCGATGAAACTGAATGCCCAACTTAGTGAGAAAATGTTGTAGCCACATAGCCTGAATGGTTATGTTAACTACCCCTCTGTACTTTGCCTCGGTTGAAGATAGAGCAATGGCAGCTTGCTTCTTGCTCGACCAACAGATAGGCCCAAAGCCAAGACTGAGTGAGTAACCAGATGTGGACTTGCGATCAATGCTATCACCAACCCAGTCAGAATCAGTAAACCCGATGAGATCTAATGTAGAGTCTACTGCATAATGAATCCCAAAGGTGATGGTGCCTTGTATGTATCGAAGGATACGCTTTGCAGCTTTCCAATGTAGCTCATGCAACTCCTGCATGAACCTGGAAACCGCTCCAACTGCATATGAGAGGTCTGGTCTGGAGTGTGTGAGATACAACAAGCTCCCCACTAGTTGTCTGTACAATGTGCTGTCAAGCAGTGGAGTCTCCCCGCCATCCTCAAGTTTGACTCCTGATAGGAAGAGAGTCGGAGCAAACTTGCAATCTGTCATGTGAAATCTCTCAAGAATATCTCGTGCATACGTGGCTTGAGACAGTTTGATGCCTGATGCATCCTGACTGATCTCAAGTCCAAGGAAGAAGTGTAGCGGACGCATGTCCGTCATCAAAAACCTGTCATGAAGAATCCTCTTGACTGCAGCAATCGCTAAAGTCTAGCAACCGGTGATCAACAAATCATCGACNGCACTTTAACCAAAGTCAAGTACAAAATAGACATAAAGGACATAGGACAAAGTGCCAAATGACTTTCCCACATGTGCTAAGAAGGGATAACACATGGGGAACACCTCCTAAGGTATACAAATCAACAATTACCAGCTGCTAGTAGTGTCATACCACTAGGTGCCCATGGACCTAATAGGCTGGCTCGTGATGAGACCCTCTATCCTCTGACTAGGTCTTGTTTTATTATTTTATGGTTCCCTATGTTTTTTGCTGAGAAGCATTTTACTGCTTTCTCGGGGATCGCTGGGCGAAGCATCTCGAAGTTTTATTTCTTTAGGCTTTTATCTTTTGCCAACTGCTTTTACCTTCTGGGCCTTTAGCCCCTTCGTCCCACAAGGCAAGGTGAAACCCTTAAATGATTGGCCAACCCAGTGCCCGAACCAATGTAATGGGATGGATGAGCGGGAAGTAAGATGAAAAGTGGTAAATATGATGGGAGCGGACGATGACTTTTCAGAAATCCCCCCAGTGGAAACTCAAAACCTATGGGCACAGGCTTACAAGGGCATCTTGTCATTACCCCTAGACATGGTCAAGTGGATAAGTATAAGATACAAGCACTCGTTAGAAACAAAAGGAACTAGATGCACATATTCAAAGGTTTTGAGGATCAGAGTGACACATAGCATGATACACAGACTCATTACTTCATGGATCATAGCAATGTCAATCACATTTCATCATCAATATTAATAAACACATGCATAAAACCCTTGATAGATCAATCAATAGCTCAAAGACGTTACACAAACCTACAATACAAGTCTGGGAAAAGGGCAAGGCATCCTATTGGGCTAGTGTCCACTGAATAAAGGGAAGTTCCCAGAAGAGACCTCTTCCAAGCCATGTAAGTGGATGAAGTGGCAAAGGGATGTCCAAGAAGGTGGGTCCAAAGAAGGCCAAGGATGCAAGATGTTATCTGTGGGTGCCTTTATAGAAGGCGAGCTGTACCTGTCATGGATGCAATTCTTTCCAAGCCCATTCATGCCTTTGTTCTTTTTTGTTATTTTATCTTTTATTGCATTTTTTTTTTCTTTTGCTCAAAAGATAATTAGGGGACACTACCTTGGCGTGGTGACCAATGGTGACAGCGTTACCCACAAGTACTTTCACAGAAATGAGAAGGCTGGCTCGTGATGAGACCCCCTTTCCCCTGGCCATGCAACCAAATGTCACTGCCCTGGCGTGGTAACCAGCTGATGGCAATGTCATACTGCTAGGTACCCATGGACCTAATAGGCTGTCTCGTGATGAGACCCCCTATCCTCTGATTAGGTCTTGTTTTATTATATTTAGGGTCCCTCTTGTTTCTTGTTGAGAAGCCTTTTATTGCTTTCTCGGGGATCCCTGGGTGAAGCATCTCGAGGTTTTTATTCTTAGGCTTTTATCTTTTACCAGCTTGCTTTTACCTTCTTGGCCTTTAGCCCCTTCTTCCCACTAGATAAGGTGCAACCCTAAAAATAGGTCAACCCAGTGCCCGGACAAGTGGAATGGGACAGGTGAGCGAGAAACAAGATGAAAAGGTGAAGCTGTGAAGGGAGCGGACGATGGCTTCTCAGAGATGACCCCCAGTGGCTAACCAAAACCAACAGACACATGCTTACTAGGACATCCTGTCAATCCCCAAAACATGGTCAAGTGGGCAAGTGTAGGATCCAAGTAGTTGTTAGAAATAAAAAGGAATCAGATGCATATAATCAATGGTTCTTATGATGAAAGTGACACATACCATGATACCTGAACTAATTACCTTATGAAGCAAGAACCCTTTCTGACACAAGACCAAGCCGATGGTGGTGGAGGCGGCTGCTGCTGATAGGATAAGGATGCTGGAAGAGAGAAAAGGTGGGCCCTCCAGGGCCATGCTAAAGTCAATCCTGCTCTCGGTACTCCATGTCTAGGATCTGTGGGCCTCGAGACATGATCTCCTAGTTATCCCTAAAAGTGGGGGATAACAGGCCATGCTTAAAAGCTAGGCCATAAGGGGGCCACTTTGGAGTTATATACACTTATGTCAAGGCTCCTTCAAGTCTCTTCAAGGCTTCTTCAAGTGGACACATCATCATCACTTTTAGGGGCCTTTGGGAGAGATGTTTGTTCAGTTCTTGTTTCAAGATGTGTTTTGCACTTACACCATCCTTGCTAGAATCTTGATAGATGCTCATTAAATTGCCATGTAAAATAAGATGTATGCCAAGAATGAATTTAGAGGGAATGCTTGTGGTGGCTTAATTTGGAAAAACTTAAACCTACTTTTTGGTGACAAAATAAGATTAAGATATTGAACAAAATCCCTTGTAATGACTGTTTAAAACAATTATTTGTCTATAGTATCCTAGCTCCTCTCTTAGGATTAAACCAACTTCAGTTGAGTCCAAGTAAAAAATTAAAACTGAAAAACCTTTTTTTTTCCTGTAATAATGAGAGAGTGAGCATCTTTGCAAATGGGCTCTTTGTAGGCTTCATAAATTAGATTTTTCTGAACCAGATACCATATATATAGAAATTTTATTTTCTCATAATTTTGTTTGCAGGGTGTATACATCGACACAACTCAATGGATATCCAACCGGATGTTGCAAACTCACTATATTCTGCCCTGCAACCATTTGACTCAATAGAAGAATTAAGGTTTATTTTCACATTTAACGAGTCAAACTTCTGTACAACTGGGTTAAAGAATCTATTTGAGTTTTGATTGTAAAGTTGTTGTTTACTAGTTTTTACTTTTAGTTATCATTTGCAAATATTTTATTGTCAGGAAAAGGAAAATAGCACTTTCAAAATCCTATTGCAGGTTGTAGACGTGAAATAGCAATTTTGGCCTTTTTTTTTGTTTTTCTTGGTAAGCATGAGGAAACATTTTCAATTACAGATTATGTTGTGGATATCATTTTTGTTAAAATGGATTATGTGGAGACAAAAAGTGATGCTGTCTACATATTTGGTAGATGATGTAATATCAAAATTGATGTACTTATTGTAAATTTCATCTCTTTTTCACGATCAACTTGATCTTCAATAAGCATTGGTGATAGCAGATATGATTTTATGATGCTTGACCTATGATCATAATTTGGAAATTATGAATGGAACTTTGATAGCGATTCTCTATTAGGATAGCATTTTCAAAACATTATAGTTCCACCTTAAATAAACTTGCCAGATAATATGAAGTCCTTTTTAATGCATTGAAGTTGGGGCAAGTTTCTTCAACTTGATCTTTACCTTACATGATTCACTAATGAGCTTTTGCATCTTGACGATGAATCTTCAAGAGATTCAGACACTTTATCAAAGAATAAATGGGAAAGCACAAGGTCAAGATAAGAAGATAGATATGAATTTAAATTTATAGATTATGTCCTCTACCGGTCAAAATAGGCCAATGAGACTGCAAAACTACAATGATATAAGTGAAGATTGGGAGTCCTCAAAGCATCTCCACGGCAATTATTATGTAGTCATCATGGAGAATGAGATTAAGTGCATTTTTGATAACTTTGAGAGCTCTATTCACTCTTTCCCTTGAATGTGGTGGGAAGAGGTATGCTCTCAGTGACTAGCCAAAGGTTATTTATTGATTAGGGATGCTAAGAATGCTAATGTCCTTGCATATTCAGATCTCGTCTTATTCCTAGTGGCATTGAGAAATATGCTCGACTTTGGTTAGTTTTCTTGTAAATGTTTATTTGTACATAGCCTTTTTTCTTGTACATATTTTCATTGTTAATATAAAAAGTGTTCCCCCCCAAAAAAATATCATAGAAGTACAAAAATAAAAGTGTGCATGTTAGAGCTTAGAGAGTATTTCCATGAAAAGTAGGAAGAGAGCATGAGATGAAAATAGATCTTTATAATAGGATGTGTTACCACACAATCTTACACCCTAGTGCAAAGCCTTCACAAGGTGCTAAGACTAGTGGAACATCGGAAGATGTCACCATTGTTACCTAGGCAACAACTGTTAAGATTTCACTTAAGCTGTTATCATTAATCCCGAGTTCAATAGCATTTAATACAATAGCACAATAACAACATAATAGGGATCACTGAAAGAAACAAGATCAATACACAAGCATTTATTTTGGGAATCCCTCATCGAGAAGAAAACCCAACAAAACTTTTTTAATATAGATTCAATAACCAAGTACAGTGCCGAAATAACACTCTTTTTAATAGAGTCAAACCCTAGACCAACATGAATGCCTGACCAAGAACCAAGAGCTAAAACCCTAGAAGGTACTCTTCCTTCTTCTCTATTCTTTTTCTTCCTTGCGCAATACCCAAAAATATAAGAAGTGCACAATACTTGTATGAACAAATTGTCGTTGATTGCAACTTCATGAGACATTCTCCAGGTCGTTCTCCTCTGGACTGAGTTGATACGATCTGTGAGAGAGCCCATGTGATGGGTGTGTCATACTCCTCTGGACTGAGTTGAGATGACGTGTGGTCTCTTGTCATGCTCCTCTGGACTGAGTTGAGA
>JZKD02S1706532.1:78808-89145 GCA_000966675.3 Picea glauca
GTAGGCTATCTCCTTCCTTAATAAATGTATTTTTTTTTAATATACTTTATAAAAGGTAGGTGATATTCACTTAGTCACCCTTTTTCGTTTCTTTATATTAAACTTCGATATTACGTAGGCTATCTCCTTCCTTAATAAATGTATCTTTTTTTTTAATATACTTTATAAAAGGTAGGTGATATTCACTTAATCATCCCTTTTCGTTTCTTTATATTAAACTTTGATATCACTTAGGATTTTTTTTTAATTTTATAACTTACCCTTTAGTCACCCCTTTTGGTTTCTTTATATTAAACTTTGATATCAAGTAGGTTCTCAATGGCCGACAATCCAGTGTCGCCTTCGCCATCGCTGACACTATGGGCTCATCTCCTCCTATCGCTTCCCCCAGCCCGAGCCTCGTTTGCTCAGACTTGCCTGTCTTTCCATCTTCCGGGCAGTTGAAACCAGCTTATTTCGGCCCTGACTACTAAATCTTTTTTACCTTCTCTAAAAGCTTCTCGAAGCACACAGTTCTGAAAAGGCCTCTCCCTTTTGTCTTCTTGCCCAGCTTTGACCGCCAGTGGATCTGTCTCACACTGAACTACATTGAAATCCCTTACAACCCGTCAGACCACTATCACACTCTTCCCACTGACCCTTACATCGTCCCTTTTCACTGTCTGTTAACCGACAAAGTGGTTCTGATTTCTACGCCGTGTTTTGTTTTATAATGAACTCATTATCGGACATTCTGATGAAGACTTCCGACGAGGTAATCTGGAAACAGGAAGGATTGTTCGAACAAGTGGACGCCCTTTCTAACCTCCAGCAAACTTTTCCCCCCTTGCCTTCCCTTTCAATACTCTTCCTGACCCCGCTGTGTCTCTTGCTGCTCTTGTCCCTCCCCTTCCGTCAGAAGTCATCGCACCGTCCAATGCCCCTCCTGTCCCCCCCCCCTGCTTTTTCCTCCTCCTTTTCTCAGACTAGGGTTAATCGACCTCCCCTCCAGGACCTATTTAGCTCACCCACTGATTTGCGCAGGGCCCCTCACAGTCGAAAGGTGTGGAAGGCAAAGAGAAAAACAACTCGTTTGGTACTGGGCGACAGGGTGGGCCTTGAGGATCTATGCAAGATGTCCACCTGCTCTCTGGTAGGACGGATTTCATACAAGAAACTGTGCTCTCAGTCACTGGAGGATTGGATCAAGTTAACCTGGTTACCTCTCTTAGGCTATTCTCCGGAGACCCTCTATCTTAGAAAAGGCTGGCTCGGCTTTAACTGTAAGTCACCGGAGGATGCTTCCTTGTTACTCGCTTCCTTTTGGGTCTTCGGTGGCAGCAGCCTTATGCTCAAGCGCTGGAGATTGGCCTTCGACCCTGACATTGAATATTTTCAGCTAAGACACCTTTGGGTCCTCTTGCCGGGCCTTCCGCTTCAGCTTTGGAATGAAGGAGCCTTAAGAGCGATAGGCAACTCACTTGGCAACTTTATCACCCTCGACACACAGTCACTTCATAGTCCAGAGAGGAAGATTGGCAAAATCCTGGTTGAACTGGACGTTACTGCTGGACTTCCTGATTCCCTGGAGATTGACTGGAGAGGACGTAAGCTTCTTCAAAAGCTGGATTACCTCGGAATTCCTTTCCGTTGTAATTTCTGTCGTGAAACAGGCCATCTCAGAAGAACTTGTCCTGGTAAGCTTCCGTTCACCTCTCCTGAAGAAGATGACCTCCACCTTAATCCTCCTGACTATATGGAGGCCGACCCATCACTTGCTTACCTGGATCCCCCTCCAGACCCATCCTCCTTTCCTTCAACTGAGCACACCGAGCAATCTTTGCAGAAGCTGAAACTATTATGTCCTTCCCTCTATTTTTCCCTATCCGCAGCTGAGAAGGAAGCCACTAAGTCCTTCTCCTGGCTCTCCTCCCACAACAGTGTTTCTTCCCCTTCCCCACAAGTTGCGCCCTCCTCTTCCCTTTCCCTGACCGCCCCCACACTCCACTGCTCTCTCCCACCTTTTATGATAGAAACTCAACCCCCTGGCGACTCCCTTGGCTCACCCTATCCTCCTTCACCTCACCCGACTTTACAATCTTGCGCTCCACCCAATACATTGGATTCGGAAGCTTTTCAACAAGTGTTACCAGGCTTTAGTCAATCCGAAGGAGATGCAGATTTTCTTTTTCATTCTGGTCTGAACCCCTCTCCCTCTTGTGCCCCTCTCCCGGAACTCACTGCACTGTTGCCGGTCTATCGAGGCAAGGAACTCATCACTCCTTCAGCAGAGGCTGGCCCCTCTAACCCACACCGTAATGATGGAAAGGCTTATGCTTGGTCTCGGGGCATTGGAATGGAACTCTCCCCTCTTCAAACCCGAAGCTCCAGAAAGAAGAAGGACTCACTCAGCACACAACATTCTATTTCAGATCTTCCCTCACAGGATGATAAGCCCCTTAGAGCAATGAAGGCTTTGGCACGCTCTAAGAAATGATAGTGCTCTCCTTAAATGTTAGAGGGACCGGAGGCACCCTCAAGGCTGCTTCCTTCCGTAGACTACTGGAGCGTTCAAAGCCCGACATTATCCTGTTTCAAGAGACCCTCTCGTCAGCACAAAAAGCCAGAGACTTCTTAAATCTGTTCCGTCCTTCCTGGTTCTCCTCGACGGTCAGTTCTCTAGGAACCTCTGGGGGATTGCTGGTGGCATGGGACCCTAGCCTCTTCGAGCTGAGACCTTTCCCGACGAGCGGGGGTTTACTTTTATTGGGCAACCACATTGCTTCAAAGTTGGAGATGGCGATTCTTAATTGCTATGGTCCATGCTCCGATCGACAACAGTTCTGGACTCAGCTGGCAGTTAGTGGGATTCTCTCACTCAAAAATCTCATCATCGGCGGAGATCTAAATATCATTCTTGCTGCTGATGAAGCCTGGGGAGGATCTTACTTGCCAAGTCCTTCTGAAGACTTCTATAGAGCGTTATTTGCCCAACACAATGTGATTGATGGTAGGCCGTTCGGACTGTCCCCTACGTGGCGGAATGGAAGAATTGGCACTGATGCAATCGCCAGAAGACTTGATCGATTCCTCGTGGCTAGTAATTTACTGTCCTCTCCGGTTCTTCCGTCATCTTGGGTACAGTTCCCTTACTTCTCCGACCATGCCCCTATTTTTCTGCATCTGAGTTTCACCGAGCTACACCGTCAGTTCCCCTTCAAATTCAATCATGATTGGCTTAAGTCGACTGACTACTCTGATCTTGTTAAATCGGTTTGGTTGGATCCTCTTTTTCTCTCCGAAGAAAACCCCCAGCTCCGACTCACATGGAAGCTAAGGGTCCTAAAATCAAAAACTAAATCTTGGTTCCTGAGACACAATTCTTTGAAACAGAGCCGATTACTCTCTTTGGAGACGGAAATTACTAAGCTAATCAGCGGCTCGGCCATCTCTGCATTGACTTTGGATGAGTCCAGTCATCGAAAACTGCTTGAATTTAACCGGAATGCCTTATTGCGCGATGAGGAAAACTGTTGGCGACTTAGGAGCTGCGCCACTTGGTTGAAGAGCGAAGATGCTAACACTAGATATTTCCACAAACTTGCAAGCTTTAACAGAAACAAAAAGCTCATTCAGACTATAAATAACATTGGGGGCGATGCTATTCAAGGGCAGGAGGCCATTAAGGAAGAGGCCGTTGCTCACTTTTCTCAGCTTTACAAAGCCACTTCCACTCACAGCCTCCCGGAGAAAGTTGCTACAGCCAGACTCTTCCCCCAGTTAGTCACTGATGTTGAAGCTGAGGATCTCTACAAACCAACCAATCTGACAGAGCTTAAAGACATTCTTCAAAAGTTCAAAACTGAAAGAAGCCCCAGGCAAGATGGCTGGACTTCGGAATTCTTCTTGTTTTTCTTTGACCTTGTTGGTTTGGATCTACTACAGATGGTGGAGGACACCCGCATCAGAGGAAAGATCTCGGGTAATCTAAATTCAACTTTCCTGGTCTTGATTCCGAAAGCAGACAACCCCCTCTCTTTTGATGACTATAGGCCGATTTCCCTGTGCAACCTCATTTATAAGTTAGTCTCAAAAGTCATTTCAAACAGATTAAAGCCCTTTCTTGGGAGGAGTCTCTCAGCAGAGCAACTGGGCTTCTTAAAAGGCAGAAGGATCCAGGATGCTATTGGGGCGGCCCACGAATGCATCCACAACATCAAACAAAAGAACTTAAAGGCGCTGATTCTGAAACTTGACCTCAAAAAAGCTTTCGATTGCATCGATTGGGACTTTCTGCGATTAGCTCTCCACTCGGTGGGCTTCGGGGAAAAGTTTATAACTTGGATTCTGGCTTGTGTTTCCAGTGCTAGTTTCGCTGTCCTGGTCAACGGGGAGGCTACAAATTTCTTTAAAAGCGGGAGGGGCCTACGCCAAGGATGCCCACTCTCCCCCTACCTTTTTATCTTGATAATGGAAAGTCTCAGCCTTCTCCTCTCCAAAAGTACTTCCGAGCAACTTATTTCGGGCATTAAGGTAACTAATCTCATCAAGATAGTCCATCTTATGTTCGTGGACGATGTTCTACTTATGTCAAAAGCTGATCCAGAGGAATGGTTAGTTATTCAAGAGGTGCTCCGACTTTTCAGTTCCGTCACTGGACTTTCCATCAATCATACCAAATCCACCGTTCATTACTGGGGACTTTCTGAGGTGGAACTCCTTAGCCTTAAAATCTCCATCCCTTTCACTTTTATTAATCTGAACGAGGGTTTCAAATATCTGGGTTTCCATTTGAAGATGGGAGCCTCCTCTCCTGGAGATTGGCGTTGGCTAGTGGATATTTTTGAGCGCAAAATAGGTTTTTGGTGCAACATTTGGCTTTCCCTGGGCGACCGCTTGATCTTGATTAAATCAGTGCTGGAGAGCCTAGCTGTCTTCTGGAGGACACTGGAGCGTATTCCAAAGAAGATTCTTATTATTCTTAGAAGGCTTTCTTTCCATTTTCTGTGGTGTGGTCTAGATCGTAAGCCTCACCTTCATCTATGTAGTTGGCAAATCTCGACAAAGCCCAGGAGGGCAGGGGGATGGGGGCTCAAGAACCTCTCCCACTTCAACGAGGCCTTCCTGGCAAATTCTTTCTGGCGTGCTGTCTCCCACGATAGCATTTGGCACCGTATCTTAATGGACAAGTATCTGGGATCTCAACCGCTACATCACTGGATTAGAAAGACCTCCTTCAATCTAAACCGAGCTTCTTCGTTCTGGAAAGGATTGGTTGCCTCTTCGCCAGTCATTCTTCACTGGCTCAGGTGGAAGCCGGGTGCGGGCTGTGAGATCCTTCTCGGCAGGGACCGAATTCTCGGTCTAGATGACCGTTCGTTGCTCTCTCCATTGTTGAAATCGATGCTACAGTCAAAAAACATTTCGTCCCTTGCACAGGTGAGGGCCCCAAATGGCGTGTTCCATTTTCCAAATAACTGGGCGGGGAGTGGAGATCTTACTCTCAGCGAATAGAGTGCCATTGATTGGGAGTTGTTTACCACTGCACTTAAGAGCGCGGGTGTCTCACTGACCGACGGCCCTGATGCTTTATTGTGGGCTGGGGGGGATTCCACGGGCCGCATCTCAGTCAAAAACATATATGTCGCCCTCCTGCATCAGCTCAACATTTGTCCCGATTTTTCCTGGATGTTACAGATTTGGAACTGGAAAGTCCCCCTCAAGCTGAAACTCTTCGTCTGGTTGGCTGGAAAGGAGCGAATTCTCACCTGGGATGCACTTCGTCGGAGAGGCTGGGAAGGCCCGGGGATTTGCTTGCTCTGCCGTCAAAATACTGAGGACACCAGCCACCTCCTTGTCCACTGTTCCTTTACCACTGAGCTCTGGAGTCAGTTATTAAAGCACTTCACACTTTCATTTAAGTGGAGCGGCCTTACCATTTCCGATTGCTTTTCCTCGTGGACATCACAAAGATTGGCCCCTATGTCTCTGGCGGTTTATGCGTGCTGGCATATCTGGATTGAGAGGAATTTTGCAATTTTTGAAGATCGCCCTCCTTCAGTAAGGCGTGTTTTTCATACAATTCTGGCAGCCTTCTGCTGGCAGCCCACATCGGTTAAGACCTTCTCTTCAAAAGCTTGCAACTTCGAGATGGCGGCTGGACATACCCTTGTTTGTTTCGATGGCGCTGCTCAGTTGGATGGCCGTGTTTGTGGGGCTGGGGGCACCTTCAAACATCACCCGACGAGGGTCACCAAGTGGTTCCTAAACTGTGGGGTGGGAACTAATACAAAGGCCGAGCTCTTGGGACTGTGGGCCTCCCTCACTCTTGCTGCCGTGTGGTCTATCAACCATCTTCTCGTACTTGGCGACTCTCGAGTTATCATAGACTGGATAACACAAAAGTGCAAGCTTCACTCAATTCATATCGAGGGCTGGTTGCATCTCACGAGGAATCTCTCCGATCATTTCTCCGACATCAATTACCACCACATTCCTCGATCGCTCAACGGGGAGGCGGATGCTCTCTCAAAGAGAGCACTAAATGGAGTGGTGGGAAGACTCTCCGTCTTCCACTGTGAAAATGGGATAGATAGTCCCATATCCTCCATCAACGTTTTTGAACGATGACGGCTGTCCCACATTAGCAGAAGATTTGCAGTCAGCTTCTAAAAATAGTTTTGACTACTTGAGCCTCACTGCAGACTTTCCTCTTGATCGGTTTCGTCTAGTCTTCCTCCTTGCTTGACTTGTTTTGTTTTGGGTCCCTATATTTGGAGCTGTTTTTTGATGGCTATAAGCTCGCAGCTATTGCAATTGTAAAAGAATTTATACACTTTATAAATTTGAGGAATTTTTTATTGGAAAAAGTAGGATTATTTATAACTCTTTTTTTTTAACCTTATAACTTACCCCTTCGTGTATGATTCTTAATACATTGACGTGTATTTCAGAAATTGCGTATTAATAATTATCCCTTTATCTTGAGCTTTAAATCACCTTAAAACTGGTAGATATTTCCACCGTTAACTTATGTAGTAATTAAAATTGTGATTAATTTTTGAGCGAAGTGAACAGGAGCTATAGGAACTGAACATAGGTGTACGTTTTTTTATTTTTAAAATGGTACGGTTGACATAGTACGGACGCGGATGTCAAAACTGCACGGACGTAACGAACTGTACGGAAATACCAGACCCTCTTTGCTAATTCATGACAGGTTGTATTGGGAAATAGGGATACGTACGGATGCAACTTAATGATATATTTTAAAATTGTTTTGCAGGGTGTATATTAATGCTTGCATGGATTGATTTAATTTTTTTTGAATGTACAGATTCGAGTTAATTTTTATGCTGGCAGAATTTTGTGCTATGGATGCAGTATTGGCGACTGTGTACCCGGAAGATGATTTTAATTCGGACGTTGACTGTACGGGCTGCTAACTAGATAGTACAGAAAAATACAGCAGCGTCAAATGTACAGCGGCTGCCACAGAACTGGGTTGTTAGGTGAAAATTGTAAGAATGCGGCGGCCAGGTGTATGGTGGCTTTGTCAATGGAATCAAATGATGCTTCTGAAATCGAATTTCCAGCAGAATTTTTTTTGTAAATGATTTTTTTTTTTTTTCACTTACCTAATTTTTGTTTTTTTGGATTTGGATTTGCAGTGGAATATTTTTCAACAGACTTTTAAGTTTATATGGCTAAAGGCCTGAATTGGTCAAACACCGAAGTTCCTAAAAAATTTGAAAATTTGAATGGCCAAGGGCCTCATCGGTGGTCAAATACCAAATTTCTCAGAGAAACTCTAAACTATAGAGTTGGCCAAAAGCCGGATCGAGACTTGCTCTGATATCAAATGAGACGAACAAAGTTCGTTCACACAAGAATTATCCAAAATACTTGGAATATAACATAAGAATCCATGTAGGAATAATATATAAAATATGAATAGATAAGATTGAGATACAATTGAGAATGAGGGCTCGTTTATATACTCACGCAGGGGTGCCCTTAACCAATAGTCATGTCATTTGAGACATGTCCTTTCATTATTAATAGTTATTATTTATTAATTAATTATTATGTTATAGATATCTATTTATATGTATATTTATGTTCATAACATGCAGAGGGAGGAGGGCGGGATTCCACTGTAAAGACTTCTTGTTGGGAAGGCTGAATCAGGATGTCACTTTCTCCTGTTTTTGGCAATTTCACGGTCCCAACTTCCTTGTCTTTATATTTTTCTAGGAGTTGATGATATTCCTCTTTCTTGGGCCATTGAATCTGATCAAAGTCTTCCTTTGTTGCAAAAGGCATATCATTCGGAGAAAACTCAAGAAGACTTTCCCTTATTTGCTCATATGCTTTGTCATCTTTGATGGGATCATTAGCTTCTTGCACATGGGTTGTAGTCCATCTCAAGGGTACCTCCCAGTTTAGAGGCAAATTTCCTAGACAATAACATCCCCCACACATCTGGGACGCCCACTACTACTATGTCCATGTGGATCACTTTCTCGGGGTATTCTTTAAGGCAAACTGCGACAGTCTCAATTACCCCATGTGTGGGTATGGCTTTAGATTCAAAGCCACACACATTACTATAAGGTTGTGTGACTTTTAAACCTACTTGTTGCATGACCTTGAGGGACATCATATTAGCTCCGGCACCTGAATCCAACATGCAGTTGTTGAGGCTCTTGTTATTCATTATCAAGGTCATGAAAAAGGGAGGATGCTCATTGTATTGGACCCTAAAGTGATCAACTTGCAACATAATAGGAGGGTCCATGGGTCCATCTGATCCTTGGAAGAAGTTGTCAAATTGTTCTTTAACAGATGGCACCTTAATGACTTCTCTCAGATTAATGACTTCTCTCAGAGGGATGGTAACGTGCATCTTAGATAGTGCCCCTTCAAAGTCAAAGTTTAAGTCCACCCTCTTGGTTTTGGAATTTTTCGTGAGGATAATGTTCGAGGGTGGAGGTTTCGTTTGAGCTGCCACAATAATGGTAGAGATGTGTTGGTTCAACTTCTTTCGTCTATACACCTGGGATTCTTGTTTTTTCAGCTTCTCTTTTGATTCCTGGTCTAGGTTGTTTATCACTGCCATTGTAGCCAGCCTGGCTGCTTCTTTTACACCCTCCCGATGTTGTTCAAGAGTGATATTTATTTGGGGGCCTTCCATGAGATGACCTATATTGTTCATTTGTTCATGGCCATCATTGTTGTAAGGACACTCATGTTCCCAATGTGCTTCACTACATTGCGAGAACCAAGGATTTTCATCCACTACATTTGCAGGAGCTAAAGTGTTTGGAACCTCTTGATCATTCTTTGGTTTATAGAATTGGTTCCCCTTTTGGAATTGACCTTTGTACGGGACCCTAGGTGCTTGGTTCTGGGCTCTTTCCAAGTTGACAATTCTAATCATCATTAGCTCTTGATATTTTATCATGCCATCCATGGTTGCTTGTAATTTTTCCATACTGGCACAAAGGTCGGAAGTAGGCTTGATATTGTGGACTATCTTGGGTTTAGTGTCCATTTTGGCTCTTGGATTTGTGAAAGGCTCAATCTTAGATGAATGGAGGTTGCCTTCAATCTTGGTAGCCAATTCTTGAGCTTCTTGGATTGTTTGGGGGTTTTTGTCTCTGAGGAGATACCCTAGTTGACCAGTGAAAGATTTGCTATAGATGTAGACAAGGTAATTATCGCTTGGATGATGGCTTGCAGGGATCTTTTGCAACATAGTTTCAAACCTAGTATGGAACTCTCGAATGGTCTCATTTTCATGCTTCCAAAGGGAATTTAGCCTAGTTAATAGCATGTTGGGGTCTACCTTGATACTCCATCTCTTGAGAAAGGCTTCTTCTAGTTTGTCCATGGTTTTAATGCTTCCATCGGGAAGACTATGATAACAAGGCCTTGAAGCATCAAGGAGGGTAGCGGAGAACAATTTCATGACTAGGTCTTCAGCATCATGACTAATGGGGTGAAGCTGAAAAAACGCCCAAATATTGCTCATATGCTTTTCAGCACTGATTGCATCAGTACTGATAAACTTAGGCAACCACTTCTCATACTTGGGTGGCATTTGCCTAGGGTAGCCTGGTATGGATGACATGTCTAGCGGTTTGAAAAGAGTAGATGACCATTGTCTTTGATTATTGCCTGGGTTTGTTGCATTGTTCTGAGTTGTGCTAGACATGGTGTTCAAAGGAAGATTTCATCTTGTTAAATTTACATGCAGCAGCGAGAGCCATTCTCCTGGAGGATGGCTAAGACCCTAGGCGAGATCTAGGGCACCCAGTGCACTCCTGGGATATGTGATCTGAGACATATATTGA
>JZKD02S1706532.1:97327-108727 GCA_000966675.3 Picea glauca
TAGGGTTAGTAAGATTAGTTCTAGGCTAGGGTTAGAAATAGTTAGAGGTTGTTCAAGAATGTTTAGAGATTGTTTGTGATCAAGGTACTCAATACAAGAGGTCTTAGACCAGTGCACTACTAGGGCAAATGGAATCAAAAGAGGCTGCAAAGGTTGAAGGACTAAATGATAATGATAAGGCCAAAGACAAGAGGGTTAAATGTTGAGGTGTTGCTAAGGCAAGGCCTCAACAATGAAACCCTAGGGGAGAAAGGCTCACTAAGGTGTAGAAACCCTAGGTCTTAGTGCTTTCTCCTCCTTTAGCTTATTGGCAAGATGAAATCGGCTAGCTTGAGTAAGAATTTATAGGGCTAAAGACAATAGAGTTAGAAGGTGAAGTGTTGGTAAGGCAAGGCTTCACCAAACAAATCCTAGGGGAAAACGACTCATCAAGGTGTAGAAACCCTAGGCCTTGACGCGTCTTCCTCCTTCTCTGCTCAATAACAAGGAAAAAACGGCTATCTAGAAGAGTATGGATAGAGTGTTGCTATGGAAAGGCTCTATCTTACTTCAGCAAATCAAAATAGCTCTTAACTTGGTAGGGACATGAGACGAGGACATTAACTAGAGCTTGTCACCTAGGGTTTTAAGGTAGCAAATTATAACAATAAATGCAAGGAAATAATACTATAACCATTCAATCAAGAAGTGTTGCAGAAATTCACTTACATAAACCATTCATTCAAGTAGCCAAACCCTAGTTGTAAACCTTCCACTAAGAAAAAATGCCAGAATAGTCCAAAAATAGTCTCCTTCAACAAGTGTGCCTCACAATTTCAGCCAAAACCCTAGAATAGGGTGCAAATTTTAGACCTCACTAAATTGTGAGTGAAAGATGATGAAAAATTGAGAGTAAATACCCTCAATATATACCATACCAATGAGCTTATTTAAATTTTAGGTCATCAAAAGGCCGACAAGGGCTTCCTCCCAGACCATGGTTTCTCCAGAGTCTTCTGCTTCACTGCCATCATGGGAGATCTATTCAGTAGGTATATTGATGTGAACATTGCCTCAGCCCAAAACCTTTTGGAACACATCTGTTCTGCAACATACACCTGACCATCTCTGTGATTGTGCGGTTCGCCTCTCAACCACTCCATTCTGCTATGGAGTGTAGGGTGTAGTGAAGTGTCTCTTAATCCCATGTTTAGCGCACAAGTTATTGCATTATTTGGAGCAAAATTCCCCACCATTATTAGACCTAAGAGTGGTAATGTGATAGACTCTTTTTCGACTAATGCTTTGAATTTTTGAAGCTCATTAAACACATCAGATTTCAATTTTAAAAAATACACCCACATCTTCCTATTGTAGTCATCAACAAAAAGAAGGAAATACCTAGCCCCAATGAGAGATGTTCTGTTCATTGGTCCACAGGCTTGCATGAACCAACTAAAGGACTCTCTTCACTCTCTAAGCTTGTCCTTCATCAAATGGTGCCTTGTGCTACTTCCCTGCCTGGCAATCTTCGCACACACCCTGAATCTACTACTGTATATTAGGCAGTCCATCTACCAGATTCTCTTGAGTCAATTGAGAGAGGTAGGTCAATTTAAGGTGCCCATACCGCTAATGCCTGAGTATAGTGATGTCTGATGCACTCTTGGATGCCAATGTATGCCTCTTGACTTCTCCAATATCAACCAATCTAAATAGTCCATGATCCTCTACATTAAGAGCAATAATCTTTTTGGTTGTCTGGTCAACTATATAGCATTTACGATTATTGGAATTGACATCTAGATGGGGGCAATGCGAATGCTGTAAATCTCGTCTTGGGGAAAGTATCGACGAGGGTCCGTAATGTAACTTCTCGGTGACATTGGCGGAAAATATCCGAATATCTCAGAAAATGTCGCAAGAGCTTAAACAAATACAAAAATACTGAATTTTTTCAAAATTTTAAACATCTAAAGCAACAACAACATCAAATAGACACATTGCTACATAAATATAAAAATACATCTAATAAATAAGATGCGTAAGATGTCAAGTGGTCACAAATTGTTACTAAACTGAAAATTCTAAAACATGTTCTTGATAGGATGATACAAAATCACATCAAATGATCAAAATAAATGTATCTCATGAGTTGAATCATCATGAGGCATCTAGATATTAAACAATACATAATAAAATGAAAATGATAGATCGTAGGAATCCAAATCATTGATTCCCTCTACCCCTTTTATGTCTTCCTCTAGAAGCAGTAGGTGGTTGTGGAGGTACTCGGGATGCGCTTGGAGTGGAAGCTCCAACTGCTCCAGCTGCTCCAATTGAGGTGGAAGGTGACGGGGATGACATAGAAGGCAAAGTGAGTTGCCTCCTCCTAGTCCCTGTTATCCCCAGTTTAGGGATAACTAAGGAGATTTTGTCTTGAGGCCCACAGGTCCTAGACATGGAGTACCGAGAGCTAGATCGACTTGAGCATGGCCCTGAAGGGCCCATCTTTTCTTTTCTTCAGCGCCTCCACCTTGTTAGCAGCAACAACATCCATCACCTCAGCCTGGTCCTATAGCAGAAGTGGATCTTGTTCCATGAGGTAATGAGTCTGGGTATCATGGTATGTGTCACTCTGATGCTCAAAACCTTTGAATATGTGCATTTAATTATTTTTGTTTCTAACGGGTGCTTGGATCTTATACCTATCCACTTGACCATATATGGAGGGAATGACAGGATGCCCTAGTAAGCTTGTGCTCATAGGTTTTGAGTTTCCACTGGGGGGATTCATTAGAAGCCATCGTTCGCTCCTACCATACTTACCCCTTTTCATCTTTCTCCCGCTCATCCATCCCTTTACACTGGTCTGTGCATTGGGTTGGCCAAATATTTAAGGGTTGCACTTGACCTTGTGGGAAGAAGGGGCTAAAGTACTAGAGGGTAAAAGTAGTTGGCAAAAGATAAAAGCCAAAGAATGAACCTCGAGATGCTTCGCCCAGGGATCCCTGAGAAAGCAGTAAAAGGCTTCTCAGCAAGAAACAAAGGGACCCATATAAAAATATTAAGACAAGACCTAGTTAGAGGATAGGGGGTCTCATCACGAGCTAGCCTATTAGGTCCATGGGCATCTAGCGGTATGACACTATTAGCAGCTGGTTACCACGCCAGGGTGGTGGCTCTTGGTGGCATAGCCAAGAGAAAGGGGGTCTTCTCGTGAGCTAGCCTTCTCATTTCCGTGAAAGTGCTTATGGGTAACATTGCCACCAGTCACCACGCCAAAGCAGTGTCCCCTGATTAGCTTCTTGAAGAAAAAGCAATAAAGAGTAAAGACAAAAGGCATGAATGGGCTTGGAAACATTTGCATCCAGGACATGCGCAACTCACCCTCTACAGAGGCACCCATAGGTTAGCCATGCATTTCCCTGCTATCACTGCACCCCTTGTCCACCTCATCCACTCACATGACTTGGATTTGATTTCTCTCGGAAACATCCCACATCCAGTGAACATTAGCCCAATAGGACGCCCTGTCACTTCCTCCAAACATGGCTTGCAAATTTGTATAATGTCTTTGAGCATTTGACTGAGTAAAAGGGGTTTTATGCACATGTTTAATAAAATTGATGATTGGATGTGATTGACGTTGCTATGATCTTTGTGACTTATGAGCCCATGGAGGGCGTATCTGTTGATGTGCAGGATCATACCCGACAAACAGGTACCATATTGGACAGGTACACATGGGGAGATGATTAGTTCGGACCTCCATGGGGCTGAAGAGCCCACTAGATGGATGCTGAGACCCTAGCAGGGGGTAGAGACAGGATTGAGGGTTTGCACTAGGGAAGAGGAGGACGTTCCACCAGAGGCAGCTGAGCAGACCTGTACCCAGGGGGGTTGTGCCCTTTCCACTAGGACGTTGGCCTTGGAAGGCCATGACGTCACCCAGGACATTCATGACATCATCCAACATTTGTGGAGGTTTTGGGAGGCAGTTGTGGCACATGTGGCTTGTTTCGGAGGCCCAAGGAGGGCTAACGTTTTTATTCAGGAGGCCAATGTTGCCCTAGAAAGGGATAACGTCACCCTAAAAGGGCATGACGTCCTCATTATTTGCTTGATTAGGGTTTGATTATGACATTTAATGTAAAAACAATATTATTGTGTATTTTGGCCATGTCGGCTTTTTGGTGACCTAAAATTAAATTTAGGTCATTGGTATGGTATAAATTGAAGGTTTTTACTCTCATTTTCGGATGATCTTTCACTCACCACTTGGTGAGGTCTGAAATTTTCGGCCCTTCTAGGGTTTGTGGCTGAAATTGTGGCGCACTTGTTGAAGGAGGGCTTATCTCAACTGTTTTTGGCATTTTTCTTGGTGGAAGGTTTACAACTAGGGTTTGGCTTGACGATACTTGGTGGATGTAAGTGAATTTCTGCAATCCTTCCCTTACTTGAATGGTTATAGACTATAGTCTTTTACTTGCATTTTGTTAATGAAATTGTTGAATTAAACCCTAGGGAATAAGCACATGTTGGTGTCCTTATTTCATGTCCCTACTATATTATGCCAATTAGCCATTTTTACCTATTGAAGACATTTCTAGGGCCTTGCCTTTGCAACACCCTACCTATGCTCTTCAATCCTAGCCTTTTTTATTCTTGTCATTGAGCTAAAGAAGGAGGAAAACGCACTAAGGCCTAGGGTTTCTACACCTTAGTGAGTTGTTTTCCCTTAGGGTTTGATTGTTGAAGCCTTGGCTCAACAACACTTCACCGTGAAACTCTCTTGTCTTTAGCCCTACCTATGCTCTTCAGTCCTAGTCGTTTTCTATCTTGTCATTGAGCTAAAGAAGGAGGAAAGGACACTAAGGCCTAGGGTTTCTACACCTTAGTGAGCCGTTTTCCCCTAGGGTTTGATTGTTGAAGCCTTGGCTCAACAACACTTCACCTTCAAACCCTCTTGTCTTTAGCCCTCCATTATCATTTTGCTTCTTCAACACTTGCCGCTACCTTTGACTCCATTTTCCCTATGAATGCACTGATCTAAGACCTTTATGCTTGAGTACCTTGACCACAAACTTCAAACAACCAATACCTTTGAACAATTGCTAACATCTTCTAACCCTAGCCTACACTAAGCTACTAACCATATTTGCTGCCATTATCCATTTGATTTATAGTTGTACTTGCAACATTTAAGCTTCTTTAAGCAAATTGAACGATTGGCTAATGCATGATAGTCTTTGCTTCTTAAATGAATGATGGTATTACAATATTGATGATAAAACGTTCTTGCTCATTGTGAAGCTTTCTTAGGCATTTATTGTGAAGTGACGTATTGTAACTATTGCTATTGTACATTGTTGATTTACTTCATCAATATTATTGGTCAATTGCTTTATATCAGAAAGTCCTTGATTATATGAAGTACTAACCAACAAGTGATATTGCATATATATAGTTTCTTGTTGCTTTGTTCCGGGCAGGTACACTTCTAGTTGTTATTATCTTTATTGGTTGACTAGTTGGACTTTTTGATCGGCGGTGACTTGTGAGGGGGAAACGTTTACTTAGCCATAAGCCTTTGCCTTCTCAAAACCCCAGGTCACCGGGGACGTCTCCCCTGGGCCTACCACCCTAAATAGAAAGAGTTATCCTATCGAGGTGATGGTGGTAGAATAGTCTCTAGTTTCGCTAGTTTGCCTTCCTTTCACCTTTCCTTTATTTCCAAGTACAATCTGTGCGATAATAGTCCCAATGGACCGAAGTCCAATTGCAGGTCTGACTCTTCGTGGAGGTGGTGGCGACATTGGCTGCATCGGAAGATCAATCTCCTCCTTAAACTCAGTATCCACTGGAAGTGGACCGTCCTCTTCCTCTCCCTTCTCCTCTGTTGTTGCCTCCTCCCCCAAATCATCTGCATGCTCCTCCTCCTCCAACCACTTAGGTGCCTCCTCCATCTCAGGCTCCTTAATCTCCACCCTCGACTGACTAGTGGTGTCAATGGCATCCAATGAAATGGCCTCTATGCCAGGTTCTTTGTCAAGTTGCTTCATCCACATCCTTAGATTGTGGTAGACATATACCAGTTCATTAAGGCGTTAGGTACCTAACCTGTATTAACATTGAGGGCCATAGTTAATGATGGTAAATTGTAGTGAATTAAAATTTAAAATTAAAAAAATGTAAACAATTTAGATTTTGATTGTTGCATTTTTGAACATTGTTACATTTCTAACTTGTTGCACTTCTTGGAGTGTATCTTTTCAAAGATACTCCAATTGCGCTCACACCTTGAAGAACTGCAAGTTTGACTAAGCACCCGAACGACAAGTTTTTGCAGCTCTGGGAGCTTTCCACCATAGTATTTCCACTATACATCTACAATGAATAAAATGAAAGGAAGACAACGGATTATATTTCCATCAAGTAATAAATGTCAAATATAATATATAGAAAGGAATAAACAAAATTTGAAATTGAAGCTTACCTGGCATGCTTGTGGTTTTATTTTGGACAACCATATCATAGCCAAAAATCCTGGATGCCATCCTATATATCTCATTTTGTTTAGAAATCTCTGAGCGTTCAACTGGAGTCAACACCATCCTCTAAACACACTGTAGAAAACCATCAATGACCTCACCATCAAAATTAAATCTGCAAGCATACGCGAATGCAGGGTTGAGGTAGAGCCCTGCTGCATGAATGGGACGATGGAGAGTGTTGTTCCATCGCTTATCAATCACATCCCATATTTGAGCTCTCTTGGTGAGTCCTTCCTCCCCCTTGTCATCATAGTATCAGTAGACAACTTCTTTGGCCCTATCCATGGCCTCATACAAGTAGCCCATTGCGGGCTTCTCACTATCAACCAATCGAAGAACCTTTACCAAAGGTTTCGTAATGGTACATACCTCACCTACTCCACTCCAAAATATTTGGTCATGTCCCACAAGTCGGGCTATGGCTTGCCCATATTGTTTGGTGCTATAGACACAAGCAACTCACTCATCAGAAAGAAACATTCTCTGTAACTCCAACATTCTCTTGAGGAGCGACTGAAGAGAAATGAAGTTGGTGGCGAAACATGTGATCGCGAGATGAACCAACTCTCTGTTCCCTATGAACCATCTCATGAGTGAAAGAACAAATGTGTGCTTATATATATATATTGTCACAATCCGAGTTGAATCAATGATTTCCTTGATCCAAGGAAGTTTTCCCATGTCCTCTAGCATCAAATCAATGCAATGGATGACACAAGGACTGCAGTACAAGGATGGATACCTCTCCATAAGCATCCTCCTGACAACAACATAATTAGCATCATTGTCTGTGATGACTTGGAAAACATACTATAGGCCTATCTCTCGGATAAATCCATCCAACAACTCACATAATAATTGTGCATCTTGTGCATATGCACTTGCATTAACACTTTTGATAAACATTGTCCCCTTGGGACAATTAACCAAGAAGTTTAGAGTTGACTTGCCCTTCCCATCAGTCCACCCATCTGACATCACGGTGTATCCGATGGTCTTCCATGTTTCACTGAGCCAAGCTAATCTTTGTGTGGAATTTGCCTTTTCCCCTTTGTTATACCCATTTCTTAGGGATAACTAAGGAGATTATGTCTTGAGGCTCTCAGGTTGCAGACATGGAGTATTGAGAGACATATGGTTGACACCATCCGCTTGCACAGACAGAGACACACCTCACCACCACAGGTCTTAGGTTCATCATGGGGGTATCCACCACATCAGCTAGCTTTTGGAAAACATTGGGTCTAGCTCCATGAGGTACAAGTCAGGTATTATGGTGAGTATCATTTCAATGTTTGAGGCATTCGAGTTTGTTGCATTTAAAACTGGTTTGATTATGTAACGTATGCTTGGAAATTATGCTCTTTGCCCTATTTCACCTTGGTAGTTGACATGGCGCCCTAGTAAGTGGTCATCCTTAGGGATAGGTTTGCTACTGGGAGGTCTCCTTGACAAGACATCGTCTCATTCCAGACCATACTTGCCACTTTCCACACGTCATCCCCTCATCTCCTTATCTTTTGCGATTTTCGGGTATACTGGCCTTAGAAGGGATTGTTGCTGTCCTAATACACACCTACAAACGTGGAGAAGTCTCCAACCCACTTGGTGTGTCTTTGGAGGCACAAACCTGAATCCAGACCCACTATCACCTCAATTTGGATTCCTTTCGTCTACGCTCACTTCTAGGGAAGCCAAGGGGGGTAGACCCTATTAAACTATGTGAAGGTTTTGTTAAATGTTCTAGGAGTTAATTAATTTGTTGATTAGGGAGACCCAACCCAATGACAATCAATCATGCAGGATGCAATTCTTTCAATGACAGACAAAGCTTTATTTTACCAAACAACAATTAGATCAATGCCTAAATATTACCCAATTCGACTTATTTAACAAAAATTCACAAAAAGGTATCTTTACAACTTGAAATAAAAGAATAAATTTATCTACACAATGATTCACAAAAAACTTTCCATATAAACAATTACTTCCGAAAGAATTAAAGAATGCTTGAAAAATAATGTGAATAACTTGTAGAAAATAAATAGAATGTAAAATAAATTGCTGAAATAAAAATTGCAAGTGTTTAGGTTGCTTTTAGGTAATTTTGAGTTTCTTTTTAACTTAGTGGTTTAGATGTGAGGAGTTGCAAGCCTAAGCTAGGTGACTACCCCAAGTCCTTATCCCTTAGCCAAGAGGAAATGTTGGGTGCTCAATAAGAAGAACAACAAGGTTCTCCCCTAGCTCCACAGGTCAAGTCCAAAGTGCTTGGGCGCTCAACAAGGAGGACACTTAGTGTCGTGAAACCGTCCCTGACTTCAACCCCTTCTAGCCTTTGCAAGTCACCTTATTTTAGTGGCAAAACAATAACATAAATGGGTGCCTAATTAAACTATCCACTCAATCGTTTTCCCTTTCTTATTACCCAAGATCCACAAAGTGGCAAGGGGAGGGAATATGGGGCAAAGGCAGGGTAAATTTGATTCACTTTGCCAAAATAAGATTTTAAGCACTAGCCAACACGATTTTGTAGGATGGCATAGCCAAGCACATGCAAGGTGTGGGCAAACAAAAATTGATTAAAATAAATTAGTTAAACAAGTTAACCACACTACTTTGGCACAAGGTGGAGGACAAAGCCTTCTTATTTTGTGGCAAAGGTGGACAAAATTAATTAAAACAAAAATTAGAACAAATTTCTAATCCTAGCCAGCACGATTTTGCCAGGATGGAAGAAGCAAGCACAATGCAAGGTGTGAGAAAACAATTAAAATTAATTTATAGATTTTAAACTTGGAAAGGAAAAAAAAGTGCAATCCCTAGAGACTTTCTTGGGCTGCTTACAATAGTTTTAGAATGTGAGAGAGAGAGGGGCTTTACACCAAAGCTTATAGAAGTTTTCTTGAGCTTAAGGTAGCCAAATTTGAGCAGTAACTCCCTTTTAGATGGTGAGAACCTGCATAAATCAACAAACAAAACTTGCTGGAAAATGCTAAAAATCACCACAAAATGTAAGTTTTGAGTTAGCATATGTACAAAAATATTTACAATAAAAATCTGAACTTAGAAATTGATTTTTTAGCAAGTTTCAAGGGATTATATATGCAGAAAATAAGTAAATAGAAGGTTGAAATTAAAACATAAATTTATATGGAATAGAATGAAGCCTTTGGAGTTTCTCCTTCAAGCTTTGACAACCTACAAATTTGTAAACCCTTGCTACACAATGAGGCAAGAAGGTGAGATCTTTTAAAAGCCCTACAAAATACTTTGCAAACACTAATAAAAGCAAATCACATAAACCTATAACAATACTACTACAGATTTATCCCTAGCAAAATACTTTGCTTAGGGTTCTGTTGACCACCTATTTCGATTAGGGGTTCAACTCCATGTGCCATGAAGCTATGTACCTGATGGTGCAACAAAGTTTGAAGACTTATTGGTTTTACAAGGCAATTTTGGCCTCAACACTTCCTTTTGTAATTGGAATTTCCGCTCCCGTGCGTGGGATAATAATGTAATGGGTTTGCATGGATCATACTTTAGGTTAGTTACCTAGGACTTTTTCATTAGGGAAGTCCTTTCATCGAGTGTTTTTTTTGTTCAGGTAATTAATTGGACCTAACCAACCTTTTTAATTACCCTTGAGCTTTTCGCTCTCACAATAATCCTCCAAAGTGGTGAAAGACGTTCTAATGCTCGAGCCCTATGGGTGACTAGGGTCTAGGAATATTGTAAATGACCATGCTAGACATCTCCTAGAGTCTTGCGGAATTCCGTCAAGTCTAAGTTAGTTTTTTTTAATTTTTTAAAATTACCCATTTAATGGCAATTTTAGTTATTTTTGATGTAAAAATGTAAAAACTAGGTGCTTGGGATTTTTGATAGGGGTATTTGTGTTTAAAAGAAATGGAATGAGACCCCTTACACCCTTGGACCAAGTTTCAACTCAATTGGACAAGTTTTGCTAGGTGTTTGTTCATGAGGAGTCCAAGTCAACAATTTAATTGCTTTGTTTGACAAAGTCAAAAATGTCAAATAATTGTAAAATGAGCAAAAGGGTTAGAGAAAGAGTGGGAGAAATTCCTAAACCCTTTTCCTAAGTTAGGAAAACCTTTTCCTAACTTAAATTAACCCCCCACACTTTCCCATCACCTAAACCAACCAACCATCCCCCCTAGTGAGTTATTCCCCCCCTTGGTGAGTAACTCAACCATACTCAAAAAACAATTAAAGAGAACACCTAAGCTCACTAAGGCGCCCTCCTATGGTTCTAACTTGATGTTTGACCAAATCTAAAGTGGTGCCACCTCACCCTCACTCATTTCCAAAACCCTAAGAGACTCCAAAACCCTAAAAGTGCACCCCCCTTTAGATTGACAGTTTTGCTTGGTGAGTGACACTTGGAGCTCATTCAAGAGGGGTGACTCTTGGCTCCCAAGTATAAATAAAGGTCTCCCTTCCCTCATTTTACATCTATTCTTTGCCTATTGTTATTTTGCCCAAATTTCTCCCATCTCTCCCATTCTTCTCTCTTTCTCCTATTTGCTCTAGTTTCTTGTGTAAAGCTTGCTGCAAGTATTTGCAACAACCTTTTCCTATTCAATAAAGAAAATCTTTGGAGGACAAATGATGCTTTGAGAGTCTTCTTGGTGCATCTTGTATTTGAGGTGACATTGTTGGGTTTTGTTGTGTATGCATTTCATTTTCAGATCTAGAGTAGAGATCCCAAGCAAAGTATTTTGCTTGGGTGGTGTTATCCACCAAGTTGCACTAGGGTGAATTTCCAGCGAGCCGCCAAAGATTGAACATTATTGTTCAAAATTCAGAGTTCAGAAATTCAGCCGGTCAAAAAGACCAC
>JZKD02S1706543.1:3861-43307 GCA_000966675.3 Picea glauca
GCTGCCATCATGCATAGTGAGTGCATGCGCCCTTGGGCCTTTGATTGTGCCCATGTTGATGAGCTTGGTTTGCTCTTGTGTCAGGGATTCGATAAAGTCCTCAAGAGAAGGCATCCTCTAGGTGGCTCCAGAGGTGAATCTAACAATATGGAATGTAGATATAAATACAGATAATTTAGGACTAAGATTGGAGAGAATGGTGAGAACCATTTGTTTCTCCTCCTTCGATTTATCAACCTTGCAAGCTTTGAGTTGCGACAGTAAATCCTTGAATTTTGTAAAGAAATCTTGGATATTCTCGAAGATTTTTGGATCCAATGTGAGCAGCTCCGCCTCCAACATGTGTCCCCTCATATCATCTTGTTTTCCAAAGAGCCCTTCCAAGATGGTCCAGGCTTCATTGGGAGTCTTACAGGAAGATATATGAAAAAGGAGATCGGGAGAAATAAGATTGCAAATTGTTCTGAGTGCCTCATCCATGCGATTTAAGTACTTGGATTTTTCTATGGCTGATTTTGGCTCTGTATATGTATTCATGGTTAATCTATACAACCCTCTAGATCAGATATGTATGGCTATTTTCTCCTTCCATGCAAAATAGTTGTAAGTTGTAAGAATGAATTCTTTTTGCAATTCCATCTTTCCGCTGTCTTCAATCTTTTGTACCTGCAAATTCTTTTTGGTGTAGCTTTTGCTTAGCACTCTGTTGGCTCTGATACCATGTCATTGTGTTGAACCTACACATAATAGATCTAGCTAAACAATGATACACACATTTGCAGAGAGAATTGGAAAAAGAAGAAGAAGGAGAGAAAGAATGGAAAGAATTCTCATTCACCGTTGTGAATAATGAATAATTTACACATGATATACTCTGTATAACTCAATGAGTTCAACTTGAGGTGAACCAAGTCACCATAGTGGTGTTCTAGAGTGATTTGGATACACACCAGCAGTTACGGGAGTGAAATTCCACCTATTATAGTCTCTCAAGCAGTCACAGGAGTGAACTGCCACCTAGTTGAGTTAACTAGTCAACTAGTCTTCAGTTAACTGACTGAACATAAAGTAGTGAGGAGTTAACTCAAGGAATCAAGGTTAATGTGCCACTTTGGTGACGATACCAAGGCAAGGTCGAATTATCATGGTGATGATCCCAATGTTGCATGATGATGATCCCAATGCAACATCTAAACTCAACTCAACTAGTCAAACTGAAGTGTGAATTGAAAGAGAATATTCTCCAGGTGGAATATTTTCTCCTAAAATATAGGAGACTGGATAATAACTAATTATGACTAATAAAAAAATAAAAACCTTAGGAAAAATAAATCCTAGGTGTGTGTGAAGTAACTCCAACAATGTGCCCTCATCTTCCGAGAGAAGATCTGACACGGGTGGCACTTCTTGACCGCCTCAACACAATCCTTGATTAACGTAGGCCAAAAGTAACCGACTCATAGAATATTTTGGGTTGCTTCCAACCCAGAAAAATGACCACCACATGCTCCAATGTGGCAGTCATTAACAATGAGTTTTGTTTCTTCATGAATGAGGCACCGACGAAGAATGAAATCTACACCTCAATGATACAAAGTGTCATCGAGTATGAGATATTTTTTTTCCTGATGACGTATACGTCGATGCTTATCTTGAGAAGAAGAGGCGGGGCACTTCAAAGTTTGGATATAGACTAGTATATCTCCATACCAGGGGTATGAAGATGAAATAAGAAAAATATATCCTTTAATCGGTGATTCTTCGAGTGTAACATCACCTGACTTGAACAAAAGTTCCGAGATAAGTTCCACAAAGACCAACGACTTTTTTGATTTCACGGAAATAAAATCCAAGTCAAATTCCTATAGGATAACAATTTATCTATTGATATTTTCTCCAATTACACGTTGTGTCAACACATATTGAAATGAATTCACAATGACAATGACGATGGTCTTGCAAAGCAGGATATAATGATGGAACCGCTAGACAACATGCACTGTTGCCAACGCAAGCTTCTCAACATGGGAGTAGTTGAGTTCCAGTCCAACCAGGCCTTAGCTCAGGTAATAAATTGCATGTTCTTTGAGCAGATCATCCTCTTGAACCAAGACCATACCGATGGTCGACTCTGCGGTGACCAAGTACAATAAGAAATATTTATTATAATTGGGAGGTCAGAGCAAAGGGGCATATGTGAGGGCGTGTTTCAATGCTTCGAACGAGCACTGAGAGGCTTTGTCCCAGTAGAAAAGGGACTAACGTTTTCAGTAAACGCATGAACCCTTTAGTGATTTCGAAATAGTTTGCAATAATTTGGAGGTGTGTGGGATGATCAACTCTCTTACGATATCATGATGCTTAATCATCGAGATAAGCCTCGACTATATGTTTGATATCGTTGAAATAAAAAGACATGGCCCGTTGAAAAGTGGCTCCAGCGTTCTTCGGCCCAAAAGGCATCTTACGATAAGAAAATGTGCCCCACAGATAGATAAAATTTATTTTATGTTGGTCCTTGGGTTTGATATGAATCTTGTTATATCCCGAAAAACCATCCATGAATGAAAATAACTCACAGCCTGTGCATTCATCGACAATCTGATCAATGAATGGGGTGGGAAAATTATCCCATGGATAGGCCTTGTTCAAGTCATGAAAGTCCATGCACACTCGAATCGTACCCTATTTTTTGTTAACCGAAATAGGATTTGACACCCATTTCGTCAATTGTATGGGGTAGATGAAACTAGCTTTAAGTAGTTTCTCCACTTCAACCTTAATAGTTGTTGCTTTCCGAGGATTCATCGGAAAAAGATTATGTCGGACCAACTTGGCATTAGGATAATTCGTGATCTCATGTTTGACGATTCTTGGATCAATGCTTGGCATTTCCTTGTAAGACCAGGAAAAAACGTCGCGTAATTCCTTAAATAAACTTGTATATATCTGAATCTCTTCGAGGGAGAAATCCGCTTCGACGAAGACATTATCCATGATGCCAGGGGTTCTAGAGATGTCAATAGGTATCATTTCAGTGATAGTTTCCATATTACCCTCGACATAAATTGTGTTCATACCCAAGGGATTAATAGGACAAGACCTATCTCCAGTCATAGTCAACATGAATTCACCTGCCTCTATTCTTCTTAACTCTGGGAGAAAATAAGATATGTGATGGAGATTGTCCCAGGCTCTGTCCACACTGGTCAATGCCTCTATAATAAACTCATTGGAGGTCAATACAAAGTCTAAAGAGTCTGTAGTGGAGAGGGAATATTGAGCCCAAATAGGCTCGAGAACTGGATCTAACTCCTGTGCGGGAGTCGTATCGGGGTCGGTTGAATCTTGCTGGACAATAGAGTACACAACTTCTATAGAGGACAAGGGAATGGCCATGCCAGGATGCCCTGTCCCTTCCATCATGGTCGATGGGGAAGGAAGAGTCCACAGACAGTTAAAGTAAGTCGTACAGAATGATGACACTTGAAAAATATCATCCCTAGGCTGGTCGGGGACAACAAATATGAGCTTGGAATCGCCAGAAGGAGGCGGGTAATCGAGGGTACCCATTGTTATCACTGAAATTTCATTTGAAAATGGTTATAGGAATCCAACATTGTCAATCAGTTATGAGGTCACCCAGGGACCAAAACCCCGATACACCCTCCGAAACCCCGATACACGAGGTAGTGAGACGCCAAATCTCACGCCTCTCCTTGCTCCTCGATCGACGGTTCAAATTGAATTGCGATCTCACGACTCGGGAGTTTGTAGTGAAAAGAACTCCACCTCCTTGCTTGCGATACCTGAATTCGTGAGATGATACAGATCTCTGCCACCTATCCTCCAGAATGGACGGTCCTGATGCTTTCGAGACTTGACGAGTCCTCTTCCTTCTGTCGTTACGAGGTTTAAACCTCATGCATATTTTCTGTATCCAATGGCTCACGGTAACTCGACACTTCTCCCCGAAGTGTCTCCACCATCCGTTTTAGCTACTCTCCTGTGCGACCTCCTCCTGCTGTCTGGACATAGATTCAACGATCCAAATCTTTCCTCCTAGTGCCAATCCAACGACAGCTATAGCTCCCTCCTGAGCTTGTGCATCTTCCTTTCCCTTGGAAGATTTTCGATGCTTGAAGGACTCGGCCTTCAATGATTCTCTTGCGAGAACAGTTCCCTTGGGTCTCATCTGCGTTATAGAAATGCTTCCCCTCCTGAGTTTTGTCAACTCAGAAACCTTGAAAGGTTTTCTCTGTGTGCACTCTTCTTGCGCTTTCTCTTCTGAGCTTATGGACTTAGAAAAAGTCCACTCTTGCACACTCCTTGTGCTGCTAAGATTTTGAAAAACTCAGATTCGAGGCCGTTTCTTGGAAAGAAATGCCTCATGCCCTCCTGGCATCCTTCTGCTCGATGCACACCTTGCAGAGTCTACAGGGTATTCAAAAACCCCGTGAGTGTCTTTTCCTTGACACTTCTCCTCTTTCAGAACTCGAAAGAGAGTTCTTCTCGGTGCACTCCTTGCACTCACTTGGTCCCCTCCTGGCAGAGCTTCTACTGAATCCTCAGTGACTCTGTCTTCTTAATGAACTCAAATTAGAGTTCCTTCTGTGCACCCTATGCATCCACTCAATGCCCTCTTGGCAGAGTCTCACAAAATTCTCAAAAATTCTATCTTCCCTGTGCCCTCCTCTGCACATTTCTTCCTTCAAGGTGTTTAGCAACCTTGAGGCTTCCTCCTTGAGCCAATGACTTCCTCTGGTGCGCCCTCCTGACACGTCTTTTTCTAAATTCCGTAGAATTCATAAGTGCACTCCTTTCACTGGCTTGTAGAACCCGCAGTATTTTCTCATGCAACCCCTTGCATGAAGCCTCAAAGAACCCAAACCTGAAATCAAAGAGCTCACAGATAGGAAAATCTATCTATCTCCCACAGATGGAACTTAACATACATCTACAACATGAATTAACACACAACATTCATAAAAGACACATAAACACATATGCAGGAAAAACTGCTTTGTATTAACATCAATGTTTAATTCCAATGTGTTCGAGCTCGGACTACAACAGAGTCTCGACTCCCTCTCTTTTCTCTCTATTCTTTGTTCTTCTGTTCTATCTGCCTCTCTACCGACTCTATCAATCCTACCTAGATACAAAGAAGATCTTTTTACAAAGAGGGGCTCCGCGAGCTCTTCCCTCCATCCTCACCAACTCTCATTAATTACATTCAATTACATTGAATGGCTGTCTAGTCTGAATCAGATCTAGATCTCAGCCTTACAACCATTTAAGGCAACCTTTATCTAAAGCTTGCGCACATGCATGGATTTTTGGATCTACCAACCTTACAACATTTAATACAATTTCAAAATTTGAAATTTGAAAGTGAGAGGGCTACGCCTCTCCTCTCCATTGAACGCGTGTTGGGTGTGTTGGTTGGCTGGCACTTGATGACGTGGAGTGATGCTCCTGCATCAAGGAACTCCAAAGTGGATATCGTGCAAGGGGTTTGTGACAAATACTCCACCATAGAGTAGTTTTGGGCAGCCCTCATGTTTTTATTGTGAGAAGCAATATTTAATGCCCCTTTCGGGATGCGTGTCATGGTTTCTCCCATTGTCTTCTCGATCTATAAAGGAACAGATGGGTTTACGACTTCTTTACGCTTTTCATCAGATTCTGGATTTTCGTAATCGTGTACCCTAGTTTCTATGAAAGTGTCACCTTTCAACATATAAACGTTCGTGACCAAGGGATTACTAGAAGATGGAGGGGGTCCTTGATTTCTCCCATCCGCACTTGTAGACGCTTGAGTCAAATTTTTCCCATGAGGAAATGGGTTCGTTAACACAACAAGTTGTTGTTTAACCAACAACTTTTGGGCCTTCACAAGCTGATGGCATAGGTGAGTCGGGTGGTCTTCTATGCAAAGGTTACACAGATACTTCGACTTTATTTTCTTTATGTTTCCCCCACCAGCATTGTTGGTGGGTTTCTTATCCCCCTTACCCTTCTTGTTTCGCTGTTTTTTCTTTCCGTCAGGTTGCTGGTTGGCCTTCGGGTTCATCAACTGCACATTGTGTACACTCGATGTTTAAGTAGGGGGAGCAGCCAAATCGGAGGTATGGATGGTCGTTGTCTGTTGTATCGACAATTTTTTCAATTGATTTGACAATTGATCAATGGGATTTTCTTGTCCTGAACCAACTATACCATCGACATGTGGTCCAAACTTGTGTCTTTCCTTGTCAAGGATGGATCCTGGTGCATCTGGCAAGACCTCATAGAGTAAACCATACTGAGAGTATATCAGTTCAAGATGTTGAGCTCTCATTATCACATATTCCTCAGAAAACACTCTTGACGTTGCAACATCCTTGGATAACTGAGGTACCAAAGACTTAAGTAACCACTCCAGTAGGAAATTTGAAGGGACTGTTAATTTTATCAAACTCTTCCAACTCTTCCATTCTCAGATGTGATCTGAGATATGATTGGCCTTTGTTTTCTCAAAGTTGGCCAGAAATTCGATGTCGGCATCATATCTCACAGGTAGTTGGAAATCGTTTAGGAAAACCATCGCCAAATCGCTAAAGTAAGAGTGTCTTGAGCGGTTGAGCTCGATGTACCATTTTGCAACACTCCCGATAAGAGTGTGTTGAAATAGATGCAAATGTATAGAGTCATATTGCAGAGAGTTCGACAAGCACCATAGGTGAAAAGTGGTCACGTGATCACCTGGATCTTTGTTAGGCTTACCTTTGAACTTTAGAATGTCTGAGGGAAACTTAGTCGGCATGGGAGGCCAACGCGGATTGTGATAGATTGGGTCGTTTAAAAACCTTGACAGGTCTAGAAAATGTAACGTCGCCAAAAACGGTAGTTTGGTCTATTGACTATGTACAAGAAGAAAGGAGCCCAGAGTTTGACTGGCACCAAGCTGCCAGGAAAAGTTGAGTTGTTGACCAGTGTTCTAGTAAATACCATGGCCTTGGCCAGTGGACGGATACCACATTTGTTGGGACATCATCGAATTATTCCCATAATTGGACGTTGAGGGTTGGGCGAGGATTTCTCCCTGGGTTTTGTTCCAAAGATTCTGGAAAGGGTTTCCCCCTGCTGATCCGACGGGAATAAGTATTTATCCTTCCCCAGGGTTCCAATGACCATGGAAGGGGTTGCCCCCAATTGGCATCCCTGACTAGGAAATTGATCCCTGCCACGTATTCCAGAGTCCTTGTGAGGAGAAAAATCTTGTGTTTTCCCCCTGTGTAGGAATAGTACCCTGCACAGGATTTTGTTGTCCAAAACTAGGGTTTCCCCCGCCCAAGATGACAACTGACGAGAAAGCATTTTTTCCAAACATGCCAAACAAAGAGAATTGCATTGAAGTCACTGGTGTGGTGTAGGATGAAGGTCCTAGACTACCCGCTCCAAACAAGATGTAGTTCATATTCAACCTTGTTATTGCACAGTTTGTAGTTAAGACAATAAATGGATGAAAGGAGGTCAAACTGGTGTAACTGAACCAATCCCACCAATGTCACCTCAATGGGAAGGTTCTTTCTGTTTCGGGAGGTAAGGACCATGGGAGACGTCCTTGATGACCTAGGGTTTTGAGAAGGCAAAAGGCTTGAAAGAGCTAAGTGATAATATCCCCCCTCACAAGTCACCACATGATCAGAAAGTTTGGCTTAATAGCCAATAAAGATAAATGATAACCGGAAGTAGTAAACAAGAAGTGTACTTGCCCAATACAAAGCAACAAAGAAACTGTACATGTGCAAGCTTAAGTGTTGGTTAGTACTTCATATAATCAATGAATTTTCTGATAATAAGGAATTTGATCATTAATATTGACGAAGTAAATCAATGTTTGTACAATAGCAATGATTACAATATCACTTCTCAATAGATGCTAAAGAAACTTTGGCATTCAATGTAACAATATCAACACTTTATAAACAATGCCTTAACCAATCATTCAATTGCTTTAGAAGTAAAAATAATGTTGCACAAAGGTGTTTATAGCATAAGGAGGTGACGACAACAATAGGGTTAGTAAGATTAGTCTAGGCTAGGGTTAGTAAGAGTTAGATTTTGTTCAAAGTTTAGAAGTTTGTTTGTGATCAATTTACTCAATGCAAGAGGTCTTAGACCAGTGCACTACTAGGTCATAAGGAGTCAAAAGAGACTGCAAAGGTTGAAGGACTAAATGATAATGAAATACCAAAGACAAGAGGGTTAAATGTTGAGGTGATGCTAAGGCAAGGCCTCAACAATGAAACCGTAGGGAAGAAAGGCTCACTAAGGTGTAGAAACCCTAGGCCTTAGTGTTTTCTCCTCCTTTAGCTTGTTGGAAAGATGAAATTGGCTAGCTTGAGCAAGATTTCATAGGGATAAATACAAGAGAGTTAGAAGGTGAAGTGTTGCTGGAGAAAGGCTTCATCAAACAAACCCTAGGGGAAAACGTCTCATGAAGGTGTAGAAAACCTAGACCTTGATGCGTCTTCCTTCTTCTTAGCTCAATAACAAGAGAAAAACGACTAGCTTAGTAGAGTAGAGATATAGTTTCTCTATGGAAAGTCTCTATCTTACTTCAACAAAATCAAAATAGCTCTTAATTTTGTAGGGACATGAGATAAGGACATTAACTAGTGCTTGTCACCTAGGGTTTGATTCAATAAATTATAATAACAGATGCAATTAAACAAAAATATAACCATTCAATCAAGAAGTGTTGCATAAATTCACTTACATAAACCATTCATTCAAGTAGAAAAACCCTATTTGTAAACCTTCCACCAAGAAGAAATGCCAAAATAGTCCAAAAATGTCTTCCTTCAACAAGTGTGCCTCAGTATTTCAGCCAAAACCCTAAGATAGGGTGAAAATTTCGGGCCTCACTAATGAGTGAGTGAAAGATGATGAAAATATGAAGGTAAAAACCCTCAATATATAGCATACCAATGACCTAAATTACAAATTAGGTCATCAAAAGGCCGACAAGGCCAAAATACCAAAATAATATTGTTTTACATTAAATGTCATAAATGAAACCCTAATCAATAAAAAAGTGAAACTTCATCCCCTTTATAGGGTGACGTTATCCCTTTCTAGGGAAAATGCAGCCTCCTGGAGCAAAATGTTAGCCCTCCTTGGGCCTCTCCAAGATTACACATGTGCCACACTGTCATAACTGTCTCCCCAAGACTTCCATAATGTTGGATGACATCATGGTAATGCTGGGTGATGTCATGGGCCTTCCAAGGTCAAATTTCCTGTGGAAAGGGCTCATGCCCCCTAGGTAAAGCTCTGCCAGGGTGCCTTTGTGGAATGTCCTCCTCTTCTCTGGTGAAAAACACTATGTCCTGTCTCTTCCCCCCACCGGGGTCTCAAAATCCATCTGGTGGGCTCTTCAACCCCATGGAGGTCCAAACTGATAATCTCCCCATGTGTACTTGTCCAACATGGTACCTGTCCATTGGGCATGATCCTGCACATCAACAACTACGCTCTCCATAGGATCATAACAATGTCAATCACATCTCATCATCAATATTATTAAACATGTGCATAAAACCCCTTTTACCCTAGTCAAGTGCTCAAAGACATTATACAAATCTGCAATAAAAGTTTGGGGAAAGTGACAGGGCGTCCTATTGGGCTAGTGTCCACTGGAAAAGGGATGTTTTCAGAATATATTACATTGAAGTCATGTAAATAGGTGAGGTGGATAAGGGATTTCCTGAAAAGGGGTGCAATGAAAGTAGGTAAATGTAGGGCTTGCCTGTGGGTGCCTTTGTAGAAGGCGAGTTGCACCTCTCCTGGATGAAAATATTTCCAAGCCCATTCATGCCTTTTATTATTTATTCTTTATTGTTTTTTCTTCAAGAAGCTAATCAAGGGACACTACCCTGGCATGGTAACCAGTGGTGGCAATGTTACCCACAAGTAATTTCACATAAATGAGAAGGTCGACTCGTGATGAGACCCTCTTTCTCTTGGCCATGAAGCCAAGAGCCACTACCCTAGTGTGGTAACCAGCTGCTAGTCGTGTCATACTACTAGGTACCCATGGACCTAATAGTTTGGCTCATGATGAGACCCCGTATCCTCTAAACAGGTCTTGTTTTATTATTTTTATGGGTCCTTCTTGTTTCTTGCTGAGAAGTTTTTTAATGATTTCTCGGGGATCCCTGGGCGAAGCATCTCGAGGTTTTATTTTTAGGATTTTATCTTTTTCCAGCTTTCTTTTACCTTCTGGGCCTTTAACCCCTTCTTCCCACAAGGCAAGGTGCAACTCTTAAATAATTGGCCAACCTAATGCCCAAACCAGTGTAATGGGGTGGATGAGCACGAAGCAAGATGAAAAAGTGGTAATATGATGAGAATGGATGATGAATTTTCATAAATCTTCCTAGTGGCAACCCAAAACCTATGGGAACAAGCTTACTAGGGCATCTTGTCATTCCCCCTAGACATGGTCAAGTGGAAAAGTATAAGATCCAAGAATTTGTTAGAAACAAAAGGAATTAAATTCACATACTCAAAGGTTTTGAGGATCATAGCGACACATACCATGATACCCTGATTCATTATCTCATGGAGAAAGAGCCATCTCTGATATAGGACCAAGCTGAAGGTGATGGATGTTGTTGTTGCTGAGAAAGTGGAGGCATTGAAAGGGATAAACGATGGGACCTACAGGGCCATTCTCAAGTCGATCTGGCTCTCTATACTCCATGTCTAGGACCTGTGGGCCTCGAGACATGATCTCCTAGTTATCCCTAAAAGTGGGGATAACATATGGCTCCAACTCGAGGACATGTGCTCACCATAGAGCGCATGAGAGCCTCAACATATATGGCATAACCTGTAGCCTGCTTGATCTCAATAGAAATTATTAGTAATCATTTGGGGTGGTAATATCACCCCCAGTTCATATATATAAGACTGAACTAAAACAATCATATGTACAAATGTGAAAGTAAACTACTCTAGAATGCAATGCAATGGTATATACAATGAATGCAAAAATGCCTACCTACTTACCTCTACTTACCTATCATGATGGTGGTGGATCATAATGCTTGATGTGTAAAGCATTTACTGGCAGTCTTAGGACCTCTCCCTCCATGGTGCCAAGGTTGAAAGATTTTGTACCTACATGAATCATGATCTTGTAAGGACCTGTCCACAAACCATTCAATTTTTTATGCATACCAGGTTTCTCCTTTCTCTTATCCCACAACAGTATGAGATCTCCCTCAGTGAAGTTTCTTTCCTTTGCCTTGTGATCAAAAGTTTTTTTTATCTTCTCTTTGTTTCTTCCCATATGAATTAGGGGATTTCTTCTAGATTCATCTAAATATATCAATTGGTTAATTATCCCTTGGATTGCTTCCTCATGTGTAGAATATTGTTGAGCAAAACGAAGGATAGGAATTTAGCGGTTTACAGGAAGTTTTTCCTCTAGTCCATATACCAACTCAAAAGGAGTCTTTCCTGTCGAGGTCTTTGTTTTTATTAGATCTTCCCATAAGGCGTATTTGATTTTTATATTCCAAGACTTCTTATTCCCCCCCATGACCTTTTTGATAATATTCATAAGGTTCTTATTGCTAGACTTTATTAATTTGTTCCCTTGCAGATAGTAGTTGGAGGAGTGGGATAGGATAATTCCATACTTGAAACAAAATTCTACCAGTGCATGGGAGATAAATGCCTTGGCATTGTCTGTGGTGATCTTATAAGGGACACCAAACCTAGTTATAATTTGTTCATCCAAAAAATTCATGACTACTTCCTCAGTGGCCTTCTTTGTGGGGATAGACTCTACCCACCTGGTGAAATAATCTATGGTTGTTAAGATCCATTGGTACCCATTACTTGAGTTGTCCTTAAACTCCCCAATAAAATCCAAACCCCATTGTTGAAAAGGAGCTTCTACCACTACGGGTTTTAAAGATTGAGCTGGGATTTTAGGTTTACTAGAGAAGTATTGGCAAGGCTGGCAAGATCAGACATATCAGTGAGTATCAGAAAAAAGCAATGGCCAATATTATCCAGCCCTTAGGATCTTGTGGGAAGTAGTGCGAGCTACGAAATGTCCACCACAAAATATAGAGTGTAATTCCTTTAATAGTTTCTTAGCTTCCTCTTGGTTGACACATCTAAGGAGAAATCCATCGGGATCTTTCCAACCAAGGTCATTTTCGGTCAAAAATTATTTCATAGCCTTAAGTCTCAAAGCACTTCTTTTGTAGTCCACCAGGTGATCGAGTGATGACAAATTCTTAAGGTAATATATGATATCATATTACCACTCATCATGCTCTAATTCACTGACCACTACATTTATCTCTTCACTTTCTCCCATTTGTATGGCCTCTTCGTTGCTCTCGGTTAGCATATGGGCCATACCTTGTCCCTTTATTATCTTGGGGGGTTTTATCTCTAAGTCATACTCTTGGATTTTGGAGACCCACTTCCCCCTAGTACCCATACATTGTTGATGTGATAAAACATCCTTTACTGCCAGGTAGGGGACATAAGCTTTGATTTTATTGTAGCCAACGTAGTTTCTAAAGTGCTCGAGGGAATTCACCAAGGTAGATTCTTGCTTCTTAGTAATGGATTAATTCAAATTTTAGTCTCTAAGGACTTTACTCATGAAATCTATGGGGTGTTCATAATTATCAGCGTCCTTTTGCAGCAAAAAACCTGCAATGGTATCTTGGGAGGTGTTGAGCACTCAACACACCCTAAAAAGCCTATGTTAAATTTTACTTTTTGGGTACCACTTGATATTTTGCATTGTCTAATTCTACTTCAATATGAAAAATGATGCCTTTGCTTATCGCTTTTGTTTCTCATTTAAGTCTCTCAAAGTTTGCTTGAGAATGTGAAAACACATAACTTAAAAGACTAAAACTTAATTAAAGGATCGACGGTCAAGAATTCTCCCTGACGTGCTTAAGAAATTCGGCATCGGAAAGGATTAAGCATGAAAGGAAATCATTCAAGACAACCGAGGTCGCCAAGTGTTGAACTTCATCGGTGTTGGAAAATGAAAGTTGTTCTTTCACGCAGACCCCTGATCCTCGGGCCGAGATCCGCACATGATCGTTCTTCTTCAAATCTGCAAAACCGAATTAGTTCTTTCGTGACCTCATCGGAACCCCACGAATTTGATCCACATGTCCTTTACCGAAAACCCCACCTGCGCAAACATGCACCAAGCGTGAGTCTTCACCTTTTTCTCACTGAACCCGAAACAAAGTTCTCCCTCGACCCAACGGTCCTGGTTGTATCGAGATTTCGGTAGCCGAGATTTTGAAATGCAAAGACCCAAACCACTGTCGCCTTTACCTTCCGAACCCCAAAATTCCAAAATGACGAAAAGGGGTGCTATTCCTGCGAATGATTTTGGGATTTCATGATATCGTGAGTTGGGACTCCATGTCTCCCGACTCCTGGCCTCTTGAACATCTGGGTCTAGAAATACCAAAATGCCGAAAAGACGGTCCACAACAAAGCGCTACCAGATTTCGCGATTCGGGAAGCCGCGATGCAAGCATTCCCCCTGTTCTCTGTCTTTCCAATCCCCGATGTCTGAATTCTCGAATTCCTAAAATGCCAAAATATACCCATGACCACGGTCCACTTCTCAGGATTTTGGAATTCGCAATTTCGCGATTCCGGCTGCAGACAGTTCTTGGTCCTTCGATCTCCTGGACCCCGAAATGTCGAAATACTGAACCCCGAAATGCCGAAATTCCACTTCAAAGGGAGATCAACGACTGTGAGCCTCCCCTGATCCGACGACTTACATTCTTTCAGGATTTCATGGATCAAGAGTTTTGACTCTTTCCATTTGTATCTCTCGGTAGCCGAAATGCCGAAATCTCCTTTCGGGGATTTCCCCGAAACCTTGACCGCTTGCCACGTGTCCTGCTTGTGGATGGTCACGATCCTTTTGGGTTTTCGTGAGTCAGGACTTTTTGTCTCACGACTCCTTCTCCTTGAACTCCCAATATCCGAAACCCCGATGGCCACACGTCCTCTCAATGATGGATGGTCCTGATCTTTTCAGGACTTTGAAAATTCCTTCCTTTTGCATATATGAGGGCTAAACCTCGTGCACCTTCTCCTGGATCCGATGGCTATTGGCTCCTTGTGCTAGATCTAAAGGCCCAGATCCGTTCTTCTGCGCTCTCTCCTCCTGCTGCCTGGACATGAAACTCAACAGTCCAGATATTTTCTCCAGTGCCCGAATCAATGACAGTTGTGCTCTCCTGAGCTCATTCTTCTTTCTTCCCCTTGGAATATTTATTGCTCCAAAGAGGCTTCATCCTTCATCTTTGCTATGAATTATGTATCCTCGGCTCCTACCTATATTCTAAGGACATTGTCCCTCCTAAGCTTTGTCGACTTTGAAACCTCAAAGGTTTCTCGACCTCTGCACTCCTTGCAGGGTCCCTGCACACAACTGTGCTATCCGTCCTAATCTTATCTGTGGCTCTGAACTCAAAGTGTCTCTGTCCCTTTCTCTCCTTGAAGGGATATAAGTTCCCTCTGGCAACTTATGCTCAAACACTCCTTGCTGAGCCTGCAGGGTGTTCATAAAACCTATAAGTGCCTTCTCCTTGACACTTCCCTTTTCCTTAGAACTCAAAATAGAGTTCCCTGGTGCACTCTATGCAACTGCTCAATGCCCTCTTGGCAGAGCTCTACATAACCTTCAGTAGTTTTGTCTTCCCCGTGCATTTCTCTACATAGTATTCACCTCCAAGGTGTTAAGAAACCTTGAGGCTTCTCCCTGAGTCTAAGAATTCCTCTGGTGTGCACTCCTAGCACGTCTCTATCTTAAATTCCGCAGAACTCAGAAGTACACTCTATGCACTGGCTTATAGAACCCGCAGTGTTCTGTCATGCAACCTCTTGCATGAAGCCACAAAGAAACCAAACCTAAGAATACAATAACTCACAGATAGGAAAATCTATCTATCCCTGCAAATGAAACTCTAACATACATCTACAACTTATCATAAACACATAAAGACATCCATTCATGAACTCATAAACACATGAACAACAACATGCAGGAAAAATTGCTCTGTTTGTATTAATCAAGAATGCCTGATTACAATGTGTTCGAGCTCAGACTGCAACAGAGTCTCGACTCTTCTCTTCTATCCAACCTATTCTCTCTATTCTTCTCTACCTCTCTATCGACTAATCTAGATACAAAGAATATCTTTTTACAAAAGGGGGCTCCTTGAGCGCTTCCCTCCATCCTCACCAACTCTCATTAATTTACATTCAATTACAATGAATGGTTGTCTAGTCCAAATCGGATCTAGATCCCCATCAACATGTCAACCATTAAAGGCGACACTAACTACAACCTGCTCAAAGGCACGGCTTGGCTCTACCAACCTTACAAACATTTAATACATTTTCAAAATTTTAAAACTAGAGGGTTGTGCCTCTCTCCTTCCATTGAATGCACGCTGGTTGATTGGAGATTGATGACATGGAGTGATGCTCCTGCATGATACTCCTTAGCTGCAAAAATCATGAACTCTTGCTCATGATATTCCCAACACCGTTGTTGAAATCCACTTGGATCCCAAACAGTTCTTTGGATTTGTCCTGCTCCATTTCCTTGTTGCTGCTGCATATGTTTCCCTATTGCTATGGCAGGTTCTCCTTTTCTCAACTTCCCTTTGCTGACCGCTTCTGCTGATCTGGTCATCAGCCTTCTGATCTTCTCAATTATCTCATCCAGCTGCTCCCTGGGCTAGCTCTCCTTTTGCAGGCTGCTCCACTGCACTCCTTCCCTACAAATGGGTAGATCCACTAGATATCCCATGCCATCTTCTTCCTCTCTTGTGGCATTGAGTTGCCACTCTGCTGCAGACTCCAATTCTGCTTCTTCCAGTTCTTCATATTCTAGTTGAATTCCAACTTTCTCCAGCTACTCTCTAGACTAGAATTTTGCTTCATCTTCTGCCGCATGCCTTAGAACTGCAGTTGTCATCTGTTCAGCTCCCTTGCTCCAATTTCTAAGCGATTCCTTAGAATTCTCCTCTGTTATCATTTGCATGGTTGTCTCCTCGTGGCAGTCATCTACTGGCTCTGGATGGTTCAACCAATCCTCCAACATCTCCAACTCGATATCCCATGGAGTGAGCATCTTATCTGCATGCTCTTCTTCTGATGTCACCTTCAGTGTTGCAGGTGTCTTTGTTTCAGCTACCTGGCTGAAATCTTTAAGCCATTCTTCTGAATGCTCATATTCTTTTCCTCTTGCTGGGGTATCTCCTGATGTCTGCCCCAATTCTTCTTTTGTGACAGTTTCTGCTGGTTTTCCTTCCTCCTTTGCTGCACCTTCATCCTGTGCATCGGCCTCCACTCAGCTGCTTGGTATGGATACTCTTATCCCTCCAATCATCAGAATTCTCTTCTAACCTTCCTTCTCTGTCAGCTCCTCTTGCTGATGTGAACTCACCTCTGAGTTTATCTGCTCTCCCTTTCCCACTTGGCAGTATGGGATTTCCTCTCTGCCCTCCTAGAAGTCTATGAGATCCTCCAACAATCTCATCTCATTGCCCTCCTGGCAATTTGAACTTTCAGCACTGCCCTCCTAGCATTATACGAGACCTTCACTTGATCTCTTTTTATTGCCCACCTGGAAATTTGAAAGTCCATATCTGCCCACTTGGCAATCTATGAGATCTCTGCTCAATCTCACCTATTCATCATCACTGATATTTCTCCCAGCTTCTGGTTCACACACATGAACCACTTCTTCTTCAACCCTGAGGTCTTCCACATACCTCAGCCATTCCTTCAACAACCTTCGCTGCCTTCGGGCCAATAACTCCTTGACTGGCCATTTTAGTTTCGTTTTCATGGGCCATTCATATACCCATCACAATTTTTCATCCTGTTGCATTCAAAATGCAAGCTCCTCCATCCTCGCTCTTATCTCAACGAGTTATTTTTCCATCTCAGCCTCGCTCTGCTGTTGGTGGTTCTTCTTTTCATCGCGTCCATGGCCTTCAATAGCTATTTTCCTGTTCCTGTCTGCCCTCCTGGAAAACTTGTTGCTGTCACTCTGCAATCGTGAGTGCTTCCAGCCTTTTCTTACAGTCAACCTAACTATCTATTGACTGCTGTGAACCTTGCAACAATCATCACAGAGATTCAACACACTGTCTTCTGTTTCCTCTGGCTCTCTCTGCCTGAAATATATAGACAAAAATCAAGCTCTGATACCACACTGATGTGTATCAGAGTATTTTATTTATCTACACTGCCTCCCTCTGCCTGCAGTCTACAGACAGAAAGTGGCTCTGATACCAAAACTAACGCAGACCCCCAACCCTCGAGCCGAGATCCGCACAGGATCGTTCTTCTTCGAATCTGCAGAACAAAATTAGTTCTTTCGGGACCTCATCAGAACCCCACGAATTCGATCCACAGGTCCTTTTCCGAAAACCCCACCTGCGCAAACATGCACCAGGCACGAGTCTTCACCTTTTTCTCACCGAACCCGAAACATAGTTCTCCCTCGACCCAACAGTCCTGACTGTATTAGGATTTCAGTAGCCGGGAGTTTGAAATGCAGCAACCCAAACCACTGCCTCCTTTACCTTTCGAACCCCGAAATGCCGAAATGCCGAAAATGGGTGCTATTCCTCCGAATGCTTTCGGGATTTTGCGATATCACGAGTCGGGACTCCACGTCTCCCGACTCCTGGCCTCTAGAACATCTGGGTCACGAAATAATGAAATGCCGAAAAGATGGCCAACGAAAAAGCGCTACCATATTTTGAGATTCGGGAAGTTGCGATGCAAGCATTCCCCCTGTTCTCTGTCTTTCCAATCCTCGGTGTCCGAATTCCCGAATTCCTGAAATGTCGAAATCTACCTGTGACCATGGTCCACTTTTTGGGATTTCAGAATTCGCTATTTCACGATTCCGACTGTAGACGGTTCTTGGTCCTTCGATCTCCCAGACCTCCGAATGCCGAAATACTGAACCCCAAAATGTCGAAATTCCACTTCAAAGGGAGATCAACAACTGTGAGCCTCCCCTGATCTGATGGCTTATGTTCTTTTGGGATTTTGTGGATCAAGAGTTCTGACTCTTTCCCTTTGTATCTCCCGGTAGCCGAAATGCCAAAATCTCCTTTCGGGGATTTCCCCTAAACCTTGACCGCTTGCCACGTGTTCTCCTTGTGGATGGTCATGATGCTTTCGGGATTTTGTGAGTCAAGACTTTTTGTCTCATGACTCCAGCTCCTTGAACTCTCAGTATCCGAAACCCCGATGGCTTCCGTATTTCTGCCATGCATCCTCTCAACGATGGACGATCCTGATCTTTTTGGGACTTTGACAAGTCTTTCCCTTTGCATATATGAGGGTTAAACCTCGTGCACCTTCTCTTGGATCCGATGGCTATCGGCTCCCTGTGCTAGATCTGACGGCCCAGATCCATTATTCTGCACTCTCTCCTCCTGCTGCCTAGACATGAAACTCAACGGTCTAGATATTTTCTCCAGTGCCTGAATCAACGACAACTGTGCTCTCCTAAGCTCACACTTCTTTCTTCCCCTTGGAAGATTTCTTGTTCCAAAGAGGCTTCAACCTTCATCTTTGCTGCGAAGCCTGTATCCTCGACTCCCGCCTATATTCTAAGGACGTTGTCCCTCCATATATTTTTCGACTCTGAAACCTCAAAGGTTTCTCGACCTCTGCACTCCTTACAGGGTCCCTGCACACAATTGTGCTATCCGTCCTGATCTTATATGTGGCTCTGACCTCAAAGTGTCTCTATCCCTTTCTCTCCTTGAAGGGATGTAATAACCCTCTGGCAACGTATGCTCAAGCACTCCTTGCTGAGCCTGCAGGGTGTTCAATAACCCTGTAAGTGCCTTCTCCTTAACACTTCCCTTTTCCTTAGAACTCAAAATAGAGTTCCCTGGTGCACTCTATGCAACTTCTTAATGCCCTCTTGGCAGAGCTCTACAAAACCTTCAGTAGTTTTGTCTTCCCTGTGACTTTCTCTACACAGTCTTCACCTCCAAGGTGTTCAACAACCTTGAAGATTCTCCCTGAGTCTAAGACTTCCTCTGGTGTGCCCTCCTAGCATGTCTCTGTCTGAAATTCCGTAGAACTCATAAGTGCACTCTATGCACTGGCTTACAGAACCCGCAGTGTTCTGTCATGCAACCTATTGCATGAAGCCAAAAAGAACCCAAACCTGAGAATCAAAGAACTCACAGATAGGAAAATCTATCTATCCCTGCAAATGAACCTCTAACATACATCTACAACATATCATCAACACATAAAGACATTCATTCATGAACTCATAAACACATGAACAACAACATGCAGGAAAAACTGCTCTATTTGTATTAATCAAGAATGCCTGATTACAATGTGTTCGAGCTCGAACTGCAATAGAGTCTCGGCTCTTCTCTTCTATCCAACCTATTCTCTCTATTCTTCTCTACCTCTCTATCGACTAATCTAGATACAAAGAATATCTTTTTACAAAAGGGGGCTCCTCAAGTGCTTCCCTCCATCCTCACCAACTCTCATTAATTTACATTCAATTACAATGAATGGTTGTTTAGTCTGAATCAGATCTAGATCCCCATCAACATGTCATCCATTAAAGGTGACACTAACTACAGCCTGCTCAAAGGCACGGCTTGGCTCTACCAACCTTACAAACTTTTAATACATTTTCAAAATTTTAAAACGAGAGGGCTGCGCCTCTCTCCTTCCATTGAATGCAAGCTGGTTGACTGGTGCTTGATGACGTGGAGTGATGATCCTGCATCATACTCCTCAACTGCAAAACTCATGAGCTCTTACTCATGATCTTCCTAGTACCGCTGTTGAAATCCACCTGGATCCCAAATAGTTCTTTGGAGTTGTCTTGCTCCATTTCCTTGTTGTTATTGCATCTTTTTCCCAGTTGCTATGGTAGTTTCTCCTCTGCTCAACTTCCCTTTACTGACCACTTCTACTGATCTAATCACCAACCTTATGATCTTCTCAATTATCTCATCCAGCTACTCCCTAGGCTATCTCTCCTTTTGCAGGCTACTCCACTGCACTCCTTCCCTACAAATGGGTAGATCAACTAGATCTCCAATGCCATCTTCTTCCTCTCTTGTGGCATTGAGTTGCCACTCTATTGTAGACTCCAATTCTGCTTCTGCCGGTTCTCCTTGTGCTGGTTGAATTCCAACTTTCTCCAACTTCTCTCCAGACTGGAATTTTGCTTCATCTTCTGCTGCATGCCTCGACACTATAGTTGTCATCTGTTCAGCTCCCTGGCTGAAATTTCTGAGCAATTCCTCAGAATGATCCTCTGCTATCATCTGCATGACTGTCTCCTTGTGGCAGTCATCTACTGGCTCTAGATGGTTCAACCAATCCTCCAGCATTTCCAACTCCATCTCCCATGGAGTGAGCATCTTATCTGCATGCTCTTCTTCTGCTGTCATCTTCAGTGCTGTAGGTGTCTCTGTTTCAACTACCTGGCTGAAATCTTTAAGCCATTCTTCCAAATGCTCATCTTCTTCTCCTTTTGTTGGGGTATCTCCTGATGTCTGCCCCAATTCTTCTTTCCTGACAGTTTCTGCTGGCTGTCCTTCCTCCTCTGCTGCACCTTCATCCCGTGCAATGGCCTCCACTCGACTTCTTGGTATGGATACTCTTATCCCTCCAATCATCATAACGTTCTTCTGACCTTCCTTCTCCGTCAGCTCCTCTTGCTGATATGAACTCACCTCTGAGTTCATATGCTCTCCCTTGCCCACTTGGCAGTATGGGATTTCCTCTTTGCCCTCCTGACAGTCTATGAGATCCTCCAATGATCTCATCTCATTGCCCTCCTGGCAATTTGAACTTTCAACACTGCCCTCCTGGCAGTATACGAGACCTTCACTTGATCTCTTTTTATTTCCCACCTGGCAGTTTGAAAGTCCATCTCTGGCCACTTGGAAATCTATGAGATCTCTGCTCGATCTCTCCTCTTCATCATCACTAAGATTTCTCCTAGCTTCTGGTTCACACACATGGACCACTTCTTCTTAAACCCTGAGGTCTTCCACATACCTTAGCCATTCCTTCAACAACCTCCACTACCTTCAGGCCAATAACTCCTTGACTGGCCATTTCACTTTCATTTTCATGGGCCATTCATATACCCATCGCGATTTTGCATCCTGTTGCATTCGAAATGAAAGCTCCTCCATCCTCTCTCTTATATCAGTGAGTTCTTTGTCCATCTCAGCATCGCTCTGTTGCTGGTGGTTCTTCTTTCCACCGTGTCCATGGCCTTTAGTAGCCATTTTCATGTTCCTGTTTGCCCTCCTGGAAAACTTGTTGCTGTCACTCTGCAACCGTCAGTGCTTCCAACCTTTTCTTATAGTCGACCTGACTATCTATTGACTGTTGTGCACCTTGCAACAATCATCACAGAGCTTCAACATTTTGTCTTCCTTTTCCTCTGGCTCCCTCTGCCTGAAATATACAAACAAAAATCAAGCTCTGATACCACATTGATGTGTATCAGAGTATTTTCTTTATCTACTCTGCCTCCCTCTGCCTACAGTCTACAGACAAAAAGTGGCTCTGATACCAAAACTGACGCAGACCCCCAACCCTCAGGCTGAGACCCACATAGGATCGTTCTTCTTCGAATCCGCAAAACTGAATTAGTTCTTTCGGGCCCTCATTGGAACCCCACGAATTTGATCCACAGGTCCTTTTCCAAAAACCCCACCTGCACAAACATGCACCAGGCGTGAGTATTCACCTCTTTCTCACCGAACTCGAAACATAGTTCTCCCTTGACCTAATGGTCCTAGCTGTATCGGGATTTCGGTAGCAGGGAGTTTGAAATGCAGTGACCCAAACCACTACCTCCTTTACCTTCTGAACCCCGAAATGCCGAAATGTTGAAAAGGGGTGATATTCCTCCGAATGCTTTTGGGATTTCGCAATATCGTGAGTCGGGAATCCATGTCTCCTGACTCCTATCCCAAAATACTGAAATGCCGAAAAGACGGTCCATGAGAAAGCACTACCGACTTTCGTGATTCGGGAAGCCGCGATGCAAGAATTCCCCCTGTTCTCCGTCTTTCCAATCCCCGGTGTTCGAATTCCTGAATTCCCGAAATGTTGAAATCTACCCATGACCACGGTCCACTTTTCGGGATTTCATAATTCGTGATTTCGCGATTCTGGTTGCAGATGGTTCTTGGTCCTTCGAACTTCCGGACCCCGAAATGCCGATATACCGAACCCCAAAATGCTAAAATTCCACTTCAAAAGGGAGATAAACGGCTATGAGCCTCCCCTGATCTGACGGCTTACGTTCTTTTGGGATTTCGTGGATCAAGAGTTCTGACTCTTGCCCTTTGTATCTCCCGGTAGCCGAAATGTTGAAATCTCCTTTCGAGGATTTCCCCGAAACCTTGACTGCTTGCCACATGTCCTCCTTGTGGATGGTCATGATGCTTTTTCGTGAGTCGAGACATTTTGTCTCACGACTCCTTCTCCTTGAACTCTCGGTATCCGAAACCCTGATGGATTCTAGATTTCTGCCACGCATCCTCTCAACGATGGATGGTCCTAATCTTTTCAGGACTTTGACAAGTCCTTCCCTTTGCATATACGAGGGTTAAACCTCGTGCACCTTCTCCTGGATCCGATGGCTATCGACTCCCTGCGCTAGATCTGACGACCCAGATCTGTTCTTCTACGCTCTCTCCTCCTGCTGCCTGGACATGAAACTCAACGGTCCAGATCTTTTCTCCCGTTCCCAAATCAATGACAGTTGTTCTCTCCTGAGCTCACGCTTATTTCTTCCCCTTGGAAGATTTCTTGTTCCAAAGAGGCTTCATCCTTCGTCTTTGCTGCGAAGCCTGTATCCTCGGCTCCTGCCTGTATTCTAAGGACGTTGTCCCTCCTGATCTTTGTCAACTCTGAAACCTCAAAGGTTTCTCGACCTCTGCACTCCTTGCAGGGTCCCTGCACACAACTGTGCTATCCATCCTGAGCTTATTTGTGGCTATGACCTCAAAGTGTCTCTATCCCTTTCTCTCCTTGAAGGGATATAAGCGCCCTCTGGCAACTTATGCTCAAGCACTCCTTGCTGAGCCTGCAGGGTGTTCAATAAATGTATAAGTTCCTTCTTCTTGACACTTCCCTTTTCCTTAGAACTCAACATAGAGTTCCCTGGTGCACTCTATGCAACTGCTTAATTCCCTCTTGGCAGAGCTCTACAGAACCTTCAGTAGTTTTGTCTTCCTTGTGCCTTTCTCTACACAGTATTCACCTCTAAGGTGTTCAACAACCTTGAGGCTTCTCCCTAAGTCTAAGACTTCCTCTGGTGCACCCTCCTGGCACGTCTTTGTCTGAAATTTTGTAGAACTCAGAAGTGCACTCTATGCACTGTCTTATAGAACCCACAGTGTTCTATCATGCAACCTCTTGCATGAAGCCATAAAGAACCCAAACCTGAGAATCAAAGAACTCACAGATAGGAAAATCTATCTATCCATGCAAATACACCTCTAGCATACATCTACAACATATCATCAACACATAAATACATTCATTCATGAACTCATAAACACATGAACAACAACATGCAGGAAAAACTGCTATGTTTGTATTAATCGAGAATGCATGATTACAATGTGTTCGATCTTGAACTGCAATAGAGTCTCGACTCTTCTCTTCTATCCAACCTATTCTCTCTATTCTTCTCTACCTCTCTATCAACTAATCTAGATACAAATAAGATCTTTTTACAAAAGGGGGCTCCTTGAGCGCTTCCCTCCATCCTCACCAACTCTCATTAATTTACATTCAATTACAATGAATGGTTGTCTAGTCTAAATTGAATCTAGATCCCCATCAACATGTCAACCATTAAAGGTGACACTAACTACAACCTGCTCAAAGGCACGACTTGGCTCTACCAGCCTTACAAACATTTAATACATTTTCAAAATTTGAAAATGAGAGGGTTGCACCTCTCTCCTTCCATTGAATGCGCGTTGGTTGACTGACGCTTGATGACGTGGAGTGATGCTCCTGCATCATTCTTCAGCGACAAGCATCACTCAAGGATATCACCAATGACCGATCTCTTTCGGCATCAGTAAAAGGTGAAAAGAGTAAGCATTGAACGAAAATGAAATGATATCGCCGATCGTCGACTTCCGAAACGTTGTCAGTATCAGGGAGATTTTGAGGATGATAATCCACAAGGAAACCACATGTTAGGTTTATTTCAAAGGGCCGGTCACCGATAATTTTTGGCATTGGCAGTCCCAAGTTAAGCATAGATCACTCAACTTGAACAAAGTCTCGAGCCCGACCATCACCCGCAAGTTGAGTTCCTAGTTTTCATTACCATATATCTCGAGTCAATGGTGCCACATTAGCGTCATACGATGAATTCGATCGACATCGAAGGTTTTGCAGAAGGATATCAATAAAAAATACAAAACAACTAAGAGAAACACTAAGAACAAAATTGGGGTTAACTTACAAGAAATTTGGACAAAGAAAACAGTAGATTCACACGCAAAGAGAAAAACGATGCATTCAACTACTATGACCAGAATCCTTTCGTCAAAATTTCAAGACTTTATATATTAGACTCCTATCGGGATCGTGTTACATATAGTAGAAACTGTCTACACATTTTGGCCAACCAACCCGGTTACATTGAGAACATGAAAATTTTCACAGAAAAAGGGAAGACTATCAAAATTTTGCGTCACATATGAGAATACAAAACAAAATCCGCCCATCATACCTCTTCGATGCATGGACTTTCTCCCCGACTTCCTTATTCTCCCAGAGGTGTTGTCATCTTTTGATCTTCCGACACCCTTTGCACTTCGCGCAACTGCACGATCATATCTTGTGCTTCTCGAAATTTCCTCTTGAGCCAGGTTGCGTTCCCTTCACGACCTAGTGGCATTGACACCTCAAGGTTATTTGCCTCCAATTTATGACATAATTCTCTATTCTCCTCGTAAATTTCAGCTATGGCGAGTTGTGCCTGCTCCAACTGCAAATTAGGTCCTCGGACGTTAGAACCCGAGGCTTTTGTCTTTCTCTTTTGTCTCCTGCTTCCTCGACTTGTGGTTCTGATAGGCTCTACCCGGATAGTGCACATTAGGGGCTCCTCGGCGGCTGATCGTGCACATGACTCAATTAGGATTTGGCTTTCCCCCCTGACTTCCTTATTTTTTCTAGGCCTTCCTCTCCTCCGTGGTATTTTCTGTTGAGGAAGCATGGCTTCCAACCTATGCCCTTTTGACGTAAGTTATTCCACTTTGGCCTTCGCATGAAGAGATACTATCCTTTCTGCCAGAAGGTAGGAATCTCCCTTTGAAGCCTCAGGAACACCCGCTGCAAACAAGAACGAGTCCCAAGCATTTTGTGGCTCAAGACTGGCACTTCGGCTGCCTCGCAGACCCCATATTGAGTTTTGAGGAGTTCCCATGGTACGACAGGGTATCTAACTTATGCGTGGGTGACTTGACAAAGGCCCAAAGAAAATAATTTAATCGAGATAGGCTCATGAGACGAGTCAGTGCATAACCTCGAATGGTAAGTATAACACATACAAAACATCTAGAATTTATAGCAGAGTGGGTAGTGAGTCGAAACGCGCCAGGGAACACTGAATTCCTTGTGATGGTATGTTTTAAATAATTAATGTGTCACGTCCGCACGACGGGTATGATCCAGGGCATGTGAGATGTAGCTGATAGCAGTTGCAGAGAATGTGTGGTACGATTGCATCAATTTCTTTTTAAATTTCCCAGCCTCCATAATGAGCTGATGATGGTTGATGTACTTGCTGATGCGACTCTTGTTTGAGAAAATTGCCTCAACCTGAAGCGTTTAATGACTTCCCTTACGATAGTATCTGACTCTTTTGGAACTTTCTCATACTTTTAGCACATGTTCGGCTCTGGCCTCCTTTCTCGACCCCAAGGGCCAACCAGCCACTGGCGTGACTTTGACTCTCATGTTTTTTGTAACTGATCGTTCATGGTATGACACGCGGATGTAACCCACCCTAGATGAAGAAAAATGATGGCGCTAAAAAAGATGGTGTGGGTAATTCGAAAGGTTGCAGAGATCATGTAAGTATCAAACAATCAGGCTTAGCAATCATTACAGGTATGCACCAGTCCAGATTCTTCATGCTTATGTCTTTACATATATTTTGCTGAGTATTATTCTGTAAGCCATTTATAAACGATTTTAATTCTTATTGTAGGAAATATCCCTCCGACTATTGAGAAAAATTGGCTCCATAACCTCACTGAGTAATCCGAGAGAAAATGGGTTCAGAGATCAACAAGGTGATGAAGGATATCAAATTGCCCAATTTTGGCACACCCGACGACTTCATCAGCTTGCACGACATAGTCGAATCACATGCCAAGAAAGATTCTTCATGGGATGAAAGACTAGCGAAGGTGACCGACATAGCACAAGGACAGGTACAACAATTTCTGGAACATCTGATTAGCGCTCAGGTTGTGCTTCAGCAATTAAGTGCTAGTCTGATCAAGTATCAGATGCATGAGGTGGAGATCAGAGAATTTTACGCACTCCTGATGGAACAACACATATTTCCATATGCCCAAACCTATGAGGATTTGTTCCTCAGTTGGTCAGAGTATGAGACAAGTCACCCTTTCAAATGGATATCCTGAGATGACTGTTGGAAAACCGTTAGAAGAGAATGCCACGTGGAAAATTTTGTTTACTTATCTACACTTAGCTGTTATTTTCAGTTGAATTTTATGTTATAAATAATAACATTGACCAATTAGTTAGGGGTCGATGGTTGTTGCAAGAATTTCTTTCTTTTTGGTTGTCAAGAATTATTTTCGAGCTATCGTTAACAGAGAAGTCCTTCTGGACTAGAGACAAAGTTATTTTCATCAAATGCATGTGTGATTGGACATGGAGAAGAACTATTTCCTATCTCGTTTCATGAATGATGTTGTAATGAGTAAAATCTATTTAATCTATTGTCAAGTTATCTGGTACAATGTTTTGTTGTTCTTTACTTTAATGATGAAGATGAATTGTTGTGTTATCATGTGATGGATGATTAGTGTAGGTGAATTATTTTTCATGCCATTATCTTATCGCATATGTGTTTTCTTTCTAATAATTAGTATCTCAGATAGTAATTGGATTCTCACATGGTTAATTTATTAGTACTAATCCTGTGGTATAAAATTGTTGTCTTCATGCTTGAGTAGCAGGTTATCCCAAGCTCAACCTCTTCTCTAGTAGTTAAACTTAATCCTATTTTGTTTCCAAGTTGGTTTATACCGGCTTACATCTTATATCAGTCCCACCTAAGAGAAAATACAAAAAAGAGAAGGTCCAAACTGAAGGAGATGCCTTCACAAGAAAACATAAAGCCCATCGATTAATTGGTCAGATCGCAAGATCTGGAGAACCATTCCACCATTACACGTTGTAGAATCTAATTGGGCCTCAGTGGCGGGTTTGGTTCCTACTTTTGAACTAAAGGGATTTAAGAACCATCAACAAAATTGGCGCTAGAAGGAGGGCCTGAATAATGAATGGTTGAATACATATTTCACATAGTATTTCAAACAACCTATAGATTCAAAACAACCCACATGCATGGCTAGTCATTCCCAAGACAACCCACACACATTGAGTACTCTTAAAATGGGTAACTCACCACAGCCCAAGGAAGAACCTTTGTACCCTGACATACCTTATGCTCTTCCTCATGAGGAATTAAATCAATTCAGAAGAATCACAAGAGCATATGTCTGACAAATCAGTGTGTTGTCCTTAGATCCAATACTTCCTCGAAGAAAACAACAAAGCAGACCAGTGGTTAATTCTCCCGACGAGGTTTTTGTGCACATAGTACAAGACTTAATATATTTCACAATCACCGAAATCCAAGATCCTCTAGATATGATACCCAAAATGCCAACAATCTACGTCCCTAAACCAGACGATTTTTCGGAAGAGGAGGAGTTTAACTCAGAATATGAAGATATGGAGGACAACAACAACCATAATGAAGAAAGGGGAAACCCACCACTGAACAATAAAACCTAGTTGGCCAAAGATGCTTTGGCTCTCCCGGGACCAGTCCATAACCTTCCCCGACTTCCAAAGAATTTACGTCCTAAGTTCGACCCAGAAACCTCAGGATTTCCTGAAGGTCATATCAAGAAATTTATACTAGCGATCAGACTTATGAATGTCCAACATGAATACGTAGTTTGCAGGCTTTTCCCCTACACTTTTGAGAAATCAGACTCCACATGGTATTTCAACCTACCTGTAGGATCCATAACTAGTGGGACAAAGTTTCAAAAGGATTTTTTAGATAAATTTGCCAGAGAAACCACTACAGGAGCTTTAATGGCTAAATTGTTCGCAGACACCATGAGTTAAAAAGAGAAGGTTAAATATTTCAATCAAATATTCACAACCATCTTAAACAAATTCTAGCCCGAAGATAAACCAACTCAGGAGTTTCAAATCGAAGTATATGCTAATGTGCTCCCAGCGTCTATTTCCATGTTTGTGAAGAGGGTTGCCAAACAAACCTTAGTTGAGAATTTTGAAGAAGCTAAAATGATAGAATTCCATATGAAAGGGTGTAAAGAAGGCCAGGTCTCTTTAGTTAATAAAGAAGTTCAACCTCCTCCCAGGAGAGGACTCCTTCTGACTAGACTATCGGGGAAACAAGCAGAACATACTCCCGACAAGGGAAATGGAGACATAGAATATCTAAAATGCATGGTTAAGAAATTATCAAATGATATCATAGACACGAAGAGAAACGTAGAGGAAGGAAACCAAGGCCAAAGGCCCTATAAGACTTTCTTTAAAAGAAACCCACCGTTCAAAGCGATTGAACCTCCCCCAACTAACTTGAATATTGATCTAGGGAATGTCGCATCTGATTCTTTTTGTAGTTATCACCAGGAAAACCACTTTGAAAGAGACTACCCTCAATGGCTGCATGCCATGAATTTGATGGCCAACCAATTTTTAGATAAGGTTTCCCTAACTGAACAACCAAGTAATTTGGTTATGAATGTTGTTGACTAGGAAGAGATTGACCCACTAGAAGATATAGTCATGCTAATATGGGATCTAGACCTAATTATTCCTTCTGACGACCTATTTTGGGTTCAAGAACCACCCATAGAGGTCTTGGTTGTGCAAACTAGAAGTAAAGGTCCTCTTGTCTCAAAGGACTCCACTACCACTCAAACGTCAGGGGAAAGGTCGACTCTCGATCACCCGAAAGAATCTTTTTCTCCCCATAAGAATCCTATTAACATCCATACCCAAGAATTACCCAAACTAGAGTACAACATATTTGAAGATCTGAAGAAGTTGAAGGTTAATATATCAGTTATGGACATATGTAGAATCCATCAACAAAAATATTTCCTACTACAAGCATTGAAATCAGTAGAAAACACTATGACAAGCAATGAGTAGCAAAGAAATCTAACTTCCATAGATCTAGTAAATAAACCTACTGTGAATACCTTCTCGGAACATAAGAAGGGAAAAACGTGTGTCCCACCATTCCTCTTAACGTTTGAAGTCTTCAACAGGAACCTCCACAATTGTTTGGTAGACTTAGGAGCATCTTCCAACGTTATGCCCTTGTCTATTTGCAAAAAATTAAATGTCATTCCTCTCAATAGAGATAAACATGTGATACAACTAGATAGAACCCATGTCAAAGTCACGGGGGAACTCATAGATTTAATGATCATGATAGCGACACATCCTATTTTTGTGCAAGTTATTGAATTCATTGTAGTAGACATCCCAGAGGCCTATGAGTTATTACTAAGTCGAGATTGATTTGAGAAGTTAAATGGGTACTTTAGTACAGACTAAGCACACTTTTGGCTACCACTGAAAGGATATAATAATATGATCATAATCGATAGGGAGAGATACCTGAAACATATGGTCACTGATCTAGAAACCCCGAACAAACCCTCATCCACTGATTTCCCGGTCATGGGCAATTATTCCTATGATTCTTATTTCGAGAAATTTTCCCCTCTTCCATATAATGCCCCTCTCACTCAAAATTCTGAAATGGTTTTTCAAGAGAAATCGCCAATACCGACAAAGGAAACCATGTTCTGTCAAGAACCTATGCTGGAAATCACCGAACAAAAGATAGGAGAAAAAGAAAGTAATAAGAAGGAAGGGGCGGGTAAATTTTTCTCGCATATCTGGACCATATATTTTGATGGATCTAAATCATAGGAAGGATCAGGGGCAGGGTGCATCCTCATTGATCCAAAAGTCAAACATCATTTCCTGTCTTGCAGACTAGAATTCGAATGCACAAATAACACTGTCGAGTATGAAGCTCTAGTACAAGGGTTAAATAAATCCATAGACTTAAAAATCAAAGAATTGACAGTTTTCAGAGACTCGGAGATTATCATTAGACAAGTAAGGAATACTATACATTGCAATTCCCCACACCTAAATAATTATCAACATGAAGTGCATAGGTTAATGGAGCATTTTGAATCTTTCAATATTACAACGATCCCCAGAGCAAAGAAAATTATTCCTGATTCCCTGGCGACAACTGATTCAAGGATGTCACCTCTAGAAGATTATGAAGCCTCCTGATTCACTGTAGAACTACTCTACAAACCATCGATGCCTAAAAAAATTTCTAATTGGAAAGTATTTGAAGGAGATGAACAAATTATAAACTTTCTAACTAACAAAGATAATTTCAAAGACTTATCTATTGACAATGAAGTATTCCAGGAACAATCAACAGGAACTGATTCTCGAATAGGTCAAGCTATTGATAAATCAAAGTCTCACACAATCCCGAAAGGGATAACTAATTTGGAAAACCTTTTTGACTTGAAGGAACGATTTAAGGGGCCTAAAAATGAAAAGATCGGTAGCTCTTGTCCCCTGCATGAAACTATAAATATCGGAACCCCGCAAAACCCAAAGAATATGAGTCTCAGAAAGTATGTATCTAAAGAGGAAAGAAAGTCTTACCTCAAAGTGTTTAGACAATACCAAGATGTCTTTGCATGGTCCTATTGAGATCTGAAAACTTATGATACCCGCATCATTCAACACACTATCCCGTTAAGACCCGAAGTGAAACCCTTCCAACAGAAGCTCCGAAAGTATAACCCATCCCTGGAACCTCTCATGTATTAGGAATTGAAGAAAATTTTGGGTGCCAAAATCATCTTCCAGGTTAGACATTTCGCGTGGGTAGTAAATTTGGTTCTTGTGAGGAAAAAGTCTAGAGAAATCCGCTTATGCGTATATTTTAGGAACCTCAACAGAGCTTCAGAAAAGGACAATTACCCAGTCCTGCCATTGGAGAAACTCCTGCAGACCGTGTCTAGTTCATAGATCTTCTCTCTACTGGATGGTTTCTCAGGTTACAACCAAGTCCCGGTTTCAGTGGAAGATCGTTTGAAAACTACCTTCTGAACCAAGTGGGGAACCTTCACTTATAAACGCATGCCTTTAGGGTTAATCAACATAGGGGTGACCTTCCAAAGGGATATGGACGTAGCATTCTCGGGACTAATAAACAAGTTTGTGGTAGTGTATCTGGACAACATAACTGTGTATTCAAAGAATGGAGACGAGCTCATCCAACACTTAACTCATATTTTCGAAAGGTGTAGGAGATACGGTATATCCTTAAATCCTAAGAAAACTATTTTCGGCGTCGAGGAAGGTAAGCTTCTAGGCCACATTATATCTCAAGTAGGCATTCACATAGACCCAGAAAGGATTAAGGCCATAGATCAATTCTTGTTGCCTCAGAACAAGAAATATATGCAGTCGTTTTTTGGACAAATCAATTTCGTGAGGAAATTCACTCCTGATTTCGCGGAAACTATCAAACCCTTGAAAAAGATGATTCGTAAAGATGTCGAATTTAAATTGGATGATGAATGAAAGGATTCTTTCACAAACATCAAAACTGCTATATCTCAAGCCCTCATGTTATGAAGTCCTATTTTCAATAAAGATTTCTTCCTCTATACTTTCTCCTCTGACCAATCGTTAGCTGCGGTATTGACTCAGAAGGATGATGAAAACAATGAGGCCCCAATGTAATTCATGAGAACTAACCTCCAAGGAGCCGAACTAAATTATCTTGTCATAGATAAACAAGCTTATGCAGTTTATAAATAAGTAAAACACTTCAAGCCTTATATCCTCAAGAACCATACCAAACTAATCGTACCTCATCCTGCAATACGCTCCTTGTTCACTCAAAAGGAGATGGGGGAAAGAAGAGGGAACTGGATGGTAGTAGTTCAAGAGTTTTATCTAGATATAAAACCTGCCAAAACTAGTTAAAGGACAAGGGTTATGCAAACTTCTGGTTGAAGCCCAGGACCAAGTAAAAGAAGACTTCGGATGGGAGAATGAAATGGCATTATGGTGTGGTGAAATTTCATACATTTCCCACCTTGTTATTATTGGCCCACCTTGTTATTGAGAACTGGTTATTATTGGCCCACCTTGTTCAAAGACGCTCACACTTATGCTAGAAACTGCAAAACCTGTCAAATAAGCGCTAGGAGAGAGAAGAGAGCGACAATCCCACTCCAACCAGTGACTGTCTCTAAGCCTTTTGAGCAATGGAGGTTAGATATCATAGGAGAAATCACACCTAATTCTTAAAAACAACATAAGTATATACTTACCGCCACTGATTATTTCATGAAATGGGTAGAGGCCATCCCTCTGACCCATGTAAACGAGAAGGTGGTAATCCAATTAATAGAACAACAATTGATCACAAGGTTTGGGGTCCCTTCTGTCCTAGTTTTTGATAATGCAGCTTATTTTTCTTCCACACTATTGACAAAATTCACTCTGGACAAAGGAATCATAATTAGGTACTCTGCGAATTATTATCCACAGGGTAACGGGGTGGCAGAATCAACCAATAAGAACATATTGAGAATATTAAAGAATACGGTTGTAGACAACCAAAGGAATTGGCATAATTTACTCCATAACACTCTATGGGCTGATAGAGTCACACCTAAGGAAGCCATAGGAAATTCCCCATACTTTCTGGTGTACGGGTAGGAATCCATTCTCTCAAATGGGCTTTATCTCCCATCTCTTCAACTAGCCCAAGATTCCGAAGGACAACCTTCATCAGTCATACAACAAAGAATTGACACTCTTCTCATGCTAGAGGAAGAAAGGGAAAAGGATAAATCAAATTTCATGGCCGACCAGCTGATCGTTAAAAGATGGTTTGACAAGCATAAGGCTAAAGAGAAGGATTTTGAGGTAGGTGACTTGGTCCTAAAATGGGACAGAGCAAATGATCCTAAAGGAAAACACTCTAAGTTTCAAATTCTATGGATCAGACCTTTCCAGGTGGCTGAGAGGATTGGGGAAGGTACTTATTGGCTACAGAATATGAGGGGGGAACCTGACACCCTCCCAGCAAATGACCAAGCCCTAAAACAATATTTCCATTAATATTAATATATATATATGAGTTTTATGTTTTGTATGCATATTGCATGAGTTGTTTCAGCTAGGTTGACTGCGAATTACTTTTATTTTTTATTTTCTTTTGTTGTTTTATTTTCTCACTTTTGAAGGTTGTGTTTAGCAAGACAATGGTTGACCTCAAATCATGCAACATAGCGAACTCTATTCCTAACTCATTTCTCACATACAACACAAGGAAGCATTGAGGAACCTATGGTTGCTTTGAAGAGTTCTCTATCTAAACCGCGCAGATGAACAACTCTGGAGAAATGCAGAAAGGTCTAACCGGTGGTCTAGTGAAACCTTACAGGAAAGTTGGAAAGCTAAACAAGACTGCATGAACCCCGAAGATAAAGCTAGCAAAGGATTCAACTTAAACCATCTCACTTTGAAAATTAAACAGACATCATCCTCTCCTACTCGCTCAGGGCATTCTGCTAAAATCAAAGTTAACTATACCAAATGAGTGAACATTGAGAGAGGGTATGCAGATATCTCCACCAGGGCTATGGATGCTCACTGGTAGCGGAGCAAGGTCTGTGATGTCAGGGTGACTTCATCGAGGCTATGAATGCTCCCTGGCAGTGGAGAAACACTGTTGAAAGTGATTAAAGGTAACTAAAGGATTCATGCCAGTGAATACTTTACTATATTTGTGTCAAAAAGGGCATGAGTCAGGGTTATAGGAAATGAAGGAGGAATAAAGGTGGAAAACCCCACATGAAGACCCAGAAGCATCAACCAAATAATTTCAAATGCAAGGTTAAAAAAAGACCTGATTTACAACCAGTAAGGTTCTCCACCAACTTTCGTATCAACCGAACATGAAGGAGGAATAGAGATTCTACTTTCGCCCAGTAAGTCGTCATTTGTTGAGCACTCAACAGACCCTAAAAATCCTATGTTAAAATTTACTTTTTGGGTACCACTTGATCTTTTGCACTGTCTGATTCTACTTCAGTATGAAAAATTCTACCTTTGCTTATCACTTTTGTTTCTCATTTAAGTCTCTCAAAGTTTGCTTGAGCATGTGAAAACACATAACTTAAAAGACTAACACTTAATTAAAGAATCAATAGTCAAGACTTCTCCCCGACGCGCTTAAGACATTTGGCATCGGAAAGGATTAAGCATGAAAGGAAATCATTCAAGAGAACTGAGTTCGTCGAGCATTGATCTTAGTCAGCATCAACAAACAAAAGTTGTTCTTCAGCTACAAGTGTCACTCAAGGATATCCCTAAAGAGTCACTCAAGGATATACCTGACAGCCGATCTCTTTTGGCATCGGTAAAAGATGAAAAGAGTAAGCGTTGAACAAAAATGAAATGATATTGTCGATCATCGACTTCCGAAACATTGTCAGTATCGGGGAGATTTTGAGGATGATGATCCGTAAGGAAACCACACGTTAGGTTTATTTCTGAGGTCCGGTCCCCGATACTTTTCGGCATCGGTAGTCCCAAATTAAGCATAGAGCGCTCGACTTGAACAAAGTCCTGAGTCTGAACAACACCCGTAAGCTGCATTCCTGGTTTTAATTACCATATATATATAGTTAGTGGTGCCACGTTAGCACCATACGATGAAGTCGATCGGCGTCTGTAACATCCCCAACCATCAACACGCCTGGGAAATGCCACTACTCATCTTTGACTTAGCTACGATACCAAACTATAACATCCCCGACCTTCCACAGAGACTGGGAAATGCCACTACTGCAAAGTATTCACATATAAATATAATATTCATTAAATCAAGTTAACACATTTTAACATAGATTTATTGTTACCATTTAGATTTAAATAGAATTAACAACAATTCATACATGCAACAGAACACATGATAACATTCCAGCATTATTCATAACATAAAATTAAGCAGATAAATTATACTTATCTTTCAACTGGAATAACACCACCAATTACATGTAGACCTTCCACGAACCTCCCAACCATAGACTGCACTACTCATCACTCTCAGTAGTAGGTCACCTCCGAGCTGGGACTAAGCTCCACCGGGCAAGGAAATCCTAGGCTAGGCAAGGTCAACATGAAGACACAGTTTATGAGGATGTATTCTCTCCCAGGACCCACTTATGCCCACTGCTCACAGACTCTCATTCCCCACATGCATGTCCCACCCCAGGATTATACACCTTCACTTTCACACTAGACAGTCCTTTGTCTTCTAAACCTCCCTTGCCTTGGGCTTCAGCAACAGGTTGGACCAGAATTCTCTGAGCTCTGTGGAAGATACAAGACCCCTTCCAGGATTTCTCATTTCCTTCGCGCACTCTCTCACCTGGAGAGAGTCGCTCACAGGCTTGACAAAATTCTTCTTCAACCACAACCACCACTCTCACCTGGAGAGAGTCTTGCACACAGGCCTGAGAAATTTCTTCTTCAACTCTATTCCAGCACAAGGAGGACAACTGCAAGGATCAACAAGGAACATACGACAACAAAAATCCACACTCAACTAAGGAACTGCATGGCCACAACATCCCACAGTTATAACACACACAACATAGACATTTACAGAATGTTCAGGATTCACAGAAGACGTGGATCAGTCCATGGGTTTGCCACTGGTTTTAGGGTGCGTGACAAGGAATCAACATAGAGGTCGATCATAGAGAAAATATGATAGACGACGAATCAGACCATGAGTTCTCCCATTGAGTTCAATATGCGTGACCAGGAAACAATGCAGAGGTCGATCACATAGGTTTTTGGTTCTGACTCTCGGATGGAAGAATGGACAAAATGAACCACCTTCCTGTGAGGGTTTCCTTCATTGTGCCCGGGTATGAAAATGCAGATGCAAAGGGAAAACCGGTTCAAACGTCCCCCGATCCCAGAGAACTTAGGCAGAGGATGACAGAATGGGAAGTGGACCCAATAGTGTTGGCTTTCCCAGCTATAACTGCATGCGCCCAGGTTGACACATGTCTTCCTACATTCGCATGCACTCCACTTAGCATACATTCCTTTTCCAGGAACTTAGGACAACACTCAACATGTCCACCTTAGCCTTCAGGAATTAATATTAAAATCTTATTCCTTTATAGGTAAGCCCCTTATCTTAGTTTCTAGGTCCAAACACTTAGCCCCCTCCCTTACCTAGTCTTGTGGAAGCTTAGTCCCCCATCACTCTTTCTTCATGGTCGATCTACACGCAACGATGTGTATATTTTTAGTAATGATTTTACATAATTACATATACAAAACAGGCTCCTAGCCTTAGCATCCTAGGCTCTCTGGCCTAATCACCACATAATCCTCCTAGCTTATTATAACCTGGCTCACCAGCCTATCAAATATGTTTACAATTCATATTTACAACTGGGGCTCTACTGGGGGATATTACAATCCCCTCCCCTTATTTTTGCATTGTCCTCAGTGAAACTTGTTTATACATATATAATTCAAAAATTCTTCAGAAGCTCCAAGATTTAGCTATTGGAATCCCATTATCCACCTGGTGCTTTACTTTCAAGTACTAATTCTAGTATCTGTACTACAGATGAAACTCAATTTCTCTATTCCATAGATTTTCTTCAGGAAAGAATTCAACTTATTGTTCCTTGTTACATGCTTCAATTAAACCTCATTGAAAGCACCGAATGGTTGTAGATCCACGATGTTCCATCCATTGATAAACTCTCAGCAGTGTTATGACTCCACAGACGTAAACACTCTGCTCATATACCTATTCATTTGGAAGCCACATTAGAACATAGATTCAATATATATACAGGCAATTATAATAACATTATAACCTATATATGAATTACGATATACATATCATACAATGAATAAAGAATTGATACCTATCTTTTGATTGAGAATAATTCCATATCAACATGGTCTAGGACAAGGTACCAAACCTTAGAAACACTCCAACCATCCAAACCCCAACAAGACTCCAAACATCGGTCTCTCATTCCTCACATGCCTATCCCACCCCAGGAGTGTACACCTCCATTGTCACACAGTCCATCGGTTTCTACACCTCCCTTTCCTTGGGTTGCAGCAACAGGTCGGACCGGAAGTCTCAAAGCACCGTGGCTCGAGGAGTTTCAACTTCCCTCAGAGGTCTCCAATCAACATCTTCTTGAGCTACTCTTTGTAGTCAATATTCTAAATTTTATCAACATCATCTCATCTGCATCACCCACATGCAGTTATCATGAGAAAACATAAAATAATTCATTTAGGAACTCCAACTTAGTTCAAAAGGGAATTCAAATTTTTCTCCAAAAACATGAAATTCTATTTCATAATTCATCTTGGCAGTTTCCATATTATGAATGCAACCATCCTTGTGATTTTCACAGGCACCAAACTGCATACCATTTTCCTGCAAGACCTCATCTTGCATACTGCCAAACATTTTTCAGTATTTCCTGTATATCATAATTCAATTGCAATATGTACAAAATATTATGCAGTGGTATTAGAATTTCCCGCACTTAGCAATTCAATCACAATTACCCAACAATTACTAAACTAGAATGACTCATCATTCTATGCATATGCATGTTCACGGTAATATCTATAAGTTCATTTCTTCTTTTTCTGAAAAATAAAATTTCCTGTAGTCAATGCTCATGTGACTACTTGACTTGAAACTTTCCTGTTACAACATCTAACACCTCCTTGAAATGTCCTCAACTTCATGAGTTAACAACATTTCAGCTGTTAGTAACAATTATTTCCATTCAATAATATATATGCATGTACTTACAAAACACATTCAACCATTGCATTTAGTATAGAATTCTATCACTTCCTATGCATGAGTGCAATTCTCAATGTATTCTTATTCAATGCACCCTGCATTGAATTACATAATGCTCTTTATCTCAGTCATGTATCTCACCATCCATAAGTTGGAATTATGGCCAATGTGTTGACACATTCTCCACACACTTCCTATTGTCTTCCCAATTAATTGGATGCCTTCCTTTTCGACCCGAACACTACACAAAGAATATAATTATGTGGTGTTCATTAGTGTCAGTAAAAAGGTTGCAACCCAAGTTTTATTTAAAAGTAGGAAGCTTTTAGTACCTGTGTGGATCATAACCTTTCCATATCCATACCTTTCCATATCCAACCACGTCTTGGTCTCATACATGACTAGTTTACTGGAATTTATTCCTATAACCAGTTCTTATCTTTAATTCTTTGGTTATTACCCCATAACCAAATTAACGTGACATTCTACTATGTCAGTGTGTGCATTCATAAGCTAAAAAGATTTGAATTAATACAGGTGTTGGCACCAGGACAAAGTGGAAAGGCAGATGATCATGGGAAATAAAGAGTGCAGAAACTTAATTAATAGCTGGAAGGTAACAAAACACATGCACATGCAAGAAAGTGTGCACAAGGAAAACGACAGTTGGAGGAAGAACAACACGCGTGCATGGGAGGAAGACCTAATGTCGGTAGGGTTAGGGTTTTGGTAATACATTGTAAAATGGCTTAAGAACCTGATATATATAAATAGAGATACACAGGTATCATAGAAGGGTTGATTCACTTCTGTATTAGATCATTTTTTGTAATGCTATAGCATATCTATGTACGAGTTGATGCATTATGTAATATGGTTATGGACTGTTAAGAACCAAATATCAATATAGCATAGAAAAACCTCAGAAAAAGTACTCAATGCCTTGAAAAAGAGATAATTTCAGATAATAAACCTCTTCAAGGGGGAAACCTCCTTTTACCCCACTTAAATGTTCAAGTACAAGATGATT
>JZKD02S1706543.1:47149-60372 GCA_000966675.3 Picea glauca
GGTGTAGAATTTCCCTTTTTTGGTGGCATGTTGGCCAAGTATCACTTTTGAACCTTGATTTTGAGGTGGTTCTGCTAGACAATATTTCTTCTGTTGTATCTCCCAAGTTTCAGCCTTTCTGGGGATGAAACTTTTTTTTATGTAGTTCTCTGATATTTCTTCTTTGCAATTCCACAGGTCTGATAAAAATTGTATGTGTCAAGTGGAATTTACGGTAACTTCCCCACAACTTGTTGTTTTTTGGCCTTTCCAGGAGATCTCACTTGTATAGCGTGCCCCGCACAAAATAATTGATATAAAATTCTGAAACTTGCACTAGAAATACTACGGAATGTCCAAGATCCAATGTAACCAGTCCCACTCAATTTGGATACTCTAGGAAGAAGTTATGATTGTTTTACCTAAAACACCTTCTTGAGACTAGTCAAATACCCTATCTTACATAGGGTGTATCTACAAATTTAATATGACCTAGAAGCTGAAATGTTTACCACAAATACCTTACTAATTTATGTAAATATCCTTTTAATTTCAGGGTCTGAAACATTACGAAAAAAAAATTATAGCGAAAATTCCGCAATGACTCAGTTCAGGATGATTCCATAACCCTATATTGTACATGTTGTATCTCCGAAAGTATAAGGCCTCAGGAGTTAAATTTTAAACCCAACGTACCTTGATTCATTTAATAAATATCCTCCAAGTCCTTCCTTCTGAAACATTGTAGAAAAAGTTATAGAGAAAATTCCAAGGTGTCTCAGATGTAGCAACAAAACCCCAAGACCTTGAGCTCTGATACCATATGTTAAGAACCAAATATCAATATAGCATAGAAAAACCTCAGAAAAAGTACTCAATGCCTTGAAAAAGAGATAATTTCAGATTATAAGCCTCTTCGAGGGGGCAACCTCCTTTTACCCCACTTAAATGTTCAAGTACAAGATGATTCAAAATGATAATGTATCCTTGGTATATATAGGAGACTAGGAGGTATAATTACAACCAATGGACTAAAGCCGACATAAATAAAATAACATTACTAATATAATATGCCCCAATTAAGGGATAATGAGCCAATATTAGGGCTTAACATGGACCAATTTTGTAAGTTGTTGAGATAGAACAGAGGAGAGGAGGAAGATCTGAGGATTAGATCATAGGTTGTGGAGCCTCGTGCGATCTAGTTTGCCTCATAGAGATCTTACCCATCAGAGGGAATTGTAAGCACGCGACGCTGGAGATGAAGAACTGCCATAATAAAAGAGCCAAGAGCCAAATATTTGTGAATCATGGTAATATCTATGTAATGTGACGAATGCATGTATATATTTATTTTCTTTCAACAGTTCATTGTTATGATTAATGAATGAGTTAATGCATTGTTATGGAATATGATTGTGTTGTTCGGGGAACTAAACCATGAAGGATAGATGCAACCTCATGAGTACTAGTAGATTATAGTCATAATCCATAGTAGATGGATCATATTAATAAACCCTTATCTCATACTCAATCCTAGGCTGTAAACACCTGAGTCTTACAACCACCCATTTAAAGTTATCTCGTGTGAGACTACGCAGTGCACTCTCTGTATTGTGTTTCCTTCTAGTTTTCCAGGAGAGATGATAGTTTTAGAGGATTTATTGGAAACCTGAAAGACATGAACCCTGCGTCAATAAATAAGATAGTAAAAGGAAGCAGTTAAAACCCAACAAATGTTTTTGTTGTCATGTTAGAAGGAAAAAGAGAGGACATGGTAGATGAGATAGATTGAATGAGAAATGAATGAGCAAAACAAAAAGACCAATGAGCCATTAGAAGGGAATTTTGAGACTGTGGAACCCCACGAAATCATAAATCGAAGGTTGGTTGAGAACCAAAGAGCTAGAGTTTTCCCAAAAAGACAATAGAAACCCTAGAATCACACCTCACAAACATCTGGATAAATACGTGTTTACTGATTTACATGAAGTATTTTTCTATGATTTTCCGCATCTACTACAGGAGTGGATACTAGGGTTGAAGGATAACCATGCAAAAAACCAGATCTGATAGCTAGATTGGAACTGGGTACATATTGAGAAGCTACAGCAAGTGAACAACAAATTCACCCACGCAGTAGACTTTTGGCTTTACAATATTGTGGCAGGTTTCATCACTGAATTTGCAATTGACACAGCGAAGTCATACAGTGCAGTAAAGAAATAATTTCTACGTGGACGTCGAGGAAGGTACATTCAATCCCTGTATACTTCTATTAAGATACTACTATATAAAAAAGGTGTAATGAAAATGGAATCAGACGACTAAACTTCCCTGCGTGCATGGGGGAAGGGGGAAACACTGATAGAGAGAGGATAAATGGAAGGAGGTGAGGATAAAGGTAAGAAGGAGGAGGAACCCTTGGACCCAATCATGATGGATGATGAACAGCTCAAGTGGATCTTGGCGTCATCAAGAATGACACATAGTGGAGTACCCTACCAATATAAGATGAATACCAAGAAGAGAGTCATAACTGCGAGGGAAGGCTTGGCAAGCGATGAGGAAGAGGTAGAGGATCTTCTGGCTGTGGAGAATATTGAGGAAATCCTGCGTGCAATGTATGAGAGGAAGATGAGAGGCCCAAGAATGGGAGGATAAGTAATCCATCCTATCCATATTAATGTCAGTGTGGAACCCATAAACCCATGTGTGACTAATACACCAAAGAGAACACCATCATTTAGACAACTGAAGTTCAGAGGAATTCTGATGGCAAGAAGTACATCTATACTAGAAGAAAAAACTAGAGGAGCCAGTTTAGGCAACACTAGTCAAGTATCTACATCGTGAGGAGGAGGAAGTAGTTTAGTATTCAGAATGGCAGGACAGGATCCCACTATCAGATTACCAGAATTTTGAGGAGAAGTAGCAGAAGACCCGGAGAAGCATTTGTTCATTTGTGCAAAGATCTGGGAGGAAAAATAGATCATAGATGAAGATACCAAACTCGCACAACTAGCGATTATGCTAAGAGACCGCGCACTAGACTGGTACATGAGTCTAGACACAAATAGTGCCCCTAGGACGACGAGGACACTGGAAGACATTAAGAAGCTACTGATTAATGAGTTCTAGAAGCCGAGATCAAAGGATCAGTGCATGAACGAGATGATCGAGATAAGATAGAAACCAAGAGATTCAATATGGGAGATAGACCAAAGATTCAAGTGACTAAAGGGAAAACTAAAATACCTTATGATCGAGATGCAACATCGACACTTGTTTTTCAGCTCACTACTCCCACACTTAAAATATCCCTTATGACAATAGAAATTTTAGACGCAGGAAGAGGCTCTGTAGGCATCCTTGCAACTGAAAGAGAACCAGTACCATTAGACAGACCTAGCTATTGAGGAATTGAAGGAGGATTTGAAGAATCTAACATTTCAGCTGAACCAGAATAAGAATAAGGACAAACGAGAAGTCATTTGGTGCACCGCATGCAGGACGGAAGGACACCACAAGAACAAATGCCCAACATTTGTGCAGTATATGGAAACATGTATGCCAAATCCGCTACTACAGGGAGGATTATGGTGCAAAATATGCAAGAAACCGGGTCATGACCCTTATCACTACACGATGATGTAGAAATACCAGACAGTTCCGAAGAATTCATATTGCACCTTTTGTAATTCAGTGGTCCATGATGATAAAGATTGCAGTACTATGGAGCTGATACGAGAAAGAACATTAGATTCATATAGGGTACAGGTTGAAATGATGATTGGGCAAGCAGGGCCATAGTTCAATCAAGCCCCAACTCCATACAATACTGCGCAACAAAACTACCATACTGTGCAACAACCATACAACAACATGCAGCCATAGTACAACTTGACACAACCCCAGTACAATACCGTGCAGTATAATCAGGCACCATAGTATAATGCGCCGAGAGGTGACCGAGCAGGCTACCGAGGAGGAGGTTTCAGATGCGATAGAGGACCCGTCACATGTCACAATTGTCAGCAACCGGGACATTATGCATGAGAATGTCCACTTCCACTAGAAAGTTGTATGTATTGTCGCACATTGGACCACGATACAGAGCAATGTCTGACACTACTAGTAAATATTTGGGAAAACAGGAACCGGAACAATCAGAATTTCCAGTGGATTTCAACCAAAGCTAGGGATGACCAATGAAACATCAATATATTCACTCGTGGAGGAATGAAAACAGGAAATGACACAGTTTGACAGGAACCAAAACATAACTAATGGGTAAACAAGAACACTGAATCAAGAAAGCAGTTCAACGCACCAAACGAAAAGGATACTTTTAAGGAAGCCAGACAAGAATTTCAGAAGGAGGACACAATGTCGACTTCAACTACGCAACCATGCAAGGAAGCCCCAGAATATGAGATGTCGCCATCATTGGATCATACCAACAAAATGTAGCCCAAGGGACAAGTAAGTACAATCAAAGGTTTTTTTCAATCATGCATGAAAGTATTAAGTGATCTGACATCTGTGAAAATATTGCAAAACATACTAGAGAAATGTAGCAGCGAGACGGAAGAAAAACTAGAACAAAAAATTGTCATTCACCTACACACCAGAAGAAGAACAAGTAGGGAATTTAGACTAAATGCTAACATTGGAGATTTCAACATGGGAGACATTATACTAGACCTAGGATCCGAAGTGAATGTGCTACCCAAGAAGACCTGGCAATGTATGGGAGAGCCAACACTGGGATACTCAAATGTCCAATTAAAACTAGAAAACAAGCATAGAGTCCTACCAATAGGTATAGTGAAAGGAGTGACAGTAGATCTTGATGGAGTGTGCACTAAAGCAGACTTTGAATTCATTGAAATAGTGAACGAAACAACACCTTACCCGACACTTCTTGGTATGGATTGGGTGTTTGACAACCAGACCATAATCAATTTGAAAACTAGTAAAATGATCCTGAGAATACAGGGTCATAGAACCACTAGATCCATCGGAGGGGAGAGGTTCATAGAACCCACTTTCCTAGACTCAGAGGAGATCGTCTAGTTGTACAGAACAACTGCGCGTGATGAGTATTGCGTAAACCCAACTGCAGACTGAGTACTCAGTTGGTGGAGCATTACTTCATGCACAATAGACTTAGACACTGAGTTAGAAAACTGACAGCAAAGACTACACGAAGTATCCATGCGAAGATGTGCAAGAATAGACTGCACAGTCATATGGTTAGGCACAAAAATCAAAGAACCACCCAGTTTCCACAGACTAAATGATTTGGAAATATTCTTGACACAATACGAAGACGAAGTATTATAAAACCAGTGACTGTTACCACTTGACTTAGCACTCAAGGCCACACCCTCAAGATGGTGGGGCACACATAAAGAGACCATTATAGACTGGTATCAATGTAAATGACTACTGCGCATACGGTTCGACGCATAATAGGAATACAACAAACACTAGAAATACCAAGGACAAGAGGCACTAGAGGAACACTTGACGAAGTGAAAAACACTGTGGAAAATGACACCACCAAAGGAATGGCCTCATCACTTCATACATACTTTGGAGGGCATACTAGCGAACTGGTACACAGACCAGGAATTGTGCAAAGGAACTACAATGTGGAGGACATTGCAACAGAACTTCACAATCATTTTCTCATTCAAGCATGAGAAACCCAACATAGATGCAGCTCTCAAACGAACAAGAGGAGTAATATTCATTGAAGAACCGAAAACAAAATTTATCATAGAAGAGAAACAATAGAATAAACAAACAATCAAGGAGCTATTGTCATGTTATCATGTATAGGAGGAAGCACTAGATAAAGATGACCCATGCGACATTCAGATTGAATAAGTAGAAGGCGAAAGAGATGTGAAAGGACCACCCATAGAATCAGAAGTCATTTCCACATCGATCAAGGTAAATAAAGTTAACATTGGGACAGATAAACAACCCAAAATAGCCAGCATTGGAGACTACTCGGATGAGCAAACAGTAGAAAGCATAACATAATTGTTGCGTGAATATAGCGACCTTTTTCCCACAACATTTACAGAGATGAAAGGTGTAGTAGGAGAATTGGGAGAGATGAAGATACCACTTAGACCTGAAGCGAGACCTATAATATGGTGATCCTATATACTGAACCCCATATATAAATAGAAAGATAAATATGAGATTGATCGGATGCTCGAAGCCAACATCATCAAACCAGTTGAGGAATCAGAATGGATAAGACCGATTGTAGTACAAGACAAGAAACAAGGAATAGGGATTAGGATATGCGTCGACTTGAGGAAGTTGAACAATGCATGCCTACATGACCCATTCCCTACACCATTCACGGATGAAGTGTTATAGAACATGGGGGGAAATGAAACTTAGTCATTCACTGATGGATTCTTATGCTATCATCATATTAAGATATCACAGGAGGATAGACACAAGACCACACTTGAGACAAAATGGGGATATTATCAGTACACAGTCATGCCGTTTGGACTGAAGAATGAACCCGCAATATTCTCCAGAGTATTCATCGCAACATTTAAGGAATTCATCCATCAGTTCCTCGAAGTATACCTGGATGACTAGACAGTTTACAGTCTGTTTAAAAACCATGTGGAAGTGTTATGACTAATGCTATAAAGATGTAGACAATTCCATATATCATTGAACATCAAGAAATGCATATTTGGAACACCGTTTGGGATACTATTGGGACATGTAGTATGAAAACAAGGCTTGTTAGTGGATCCGACCAGGATCTCTATCATTGCTAACTTACTAGCACCAAAAATAGTTCGACAGCTAAGAGAAAACTTAGGGAACACAGGCTACTACAAGAATTTCATCAAAGGATATGTGAAGATCATAGCCCCAATGGAAAAATTGTTAAGGAAGGATACAAAATATCAATGGAATGATGAATGTCAACACGGTTTGGATACCCTGAAGGAAAGGATGGTTACCGCACTGATATTAGTATTTCCAGACTGGGAAAAGACATTCCATTTGCATGTAGATGCTTCATCGATAGCACTGGGAGTTATCTTAGCACAACCAAGAGAAGGAGACTTGGATCATCTGATAGCGTTCACAAGAAGAAAGATATCTGACTCGGAACATAATTATAACATGACAGAAAGAGAAGGTCTAGCTATGGTTTATGCACTACAGAAGTTCATACATTACCTATTGGGAAAACACTTTAAGATGTTTACAAATCACTCAGCCCTGAAATACCTAGTCAAAAATCCAGTGTTGGGGGGAGAATCTGTCAATGGTTACTGTTGTTTCAAGAATTTGATTTTGAAGTAATAGTTAAATCAGGGAAACTGAATGCAGGACCTGACCACCTGTCCAGGGTCACAAATGGAGAAGAACCTATGAATTTAGAAGACACATTTCCGGATGCAAAGTTATTCTCAGTACATATTATTGATGACTACTTCGCAGAGATCATCCAGTACTTAAGCACGGGTACTGTGCCACAAGAATATACCACTGCGTAGAAGAAGAACCTAGTAGTCCGCGCAACCGACTATCAACTAATCGTAGGACACCTATACAAAATGGGTGCAGACAACATCTTGTGAAGGTACGTATTAGAGCATGAATGACCAAGAGTTTTAGCAGAAGTCCACAAGGGAATCACAGGAGGAAATTATGCAGGAAAATCTACCACGCAGAAGGTACTACATGCAAGACTATGGTGGCCAACAATTCATAGGGACTTGAAAGAGTACTGTCAGAGATGCGATGTTTGTCAAAGGGTAGGAAAACTCAACAAGGGACAAGATGCCACTACAAGTAACATTACAGGCATTTAATAAATGGGAAATCAACTTTGTGGGACCAATTAACCCACCAGCCAAAAGAAAAGGGGCAAGATACATTATCACTACGACGAAATACCTAACAATATGGGCACAAGCTGCACCAGTAAAAGATTGTAGCGCAGAGACAAATGCACACTTCTTGTTCAAACAAGTCATCACTAGATTTGGGTGCCCAAGAGTTTTGCTAAGTGACCAAGACACACACTTCATAAACAACACCATCCATGCACTGACTGAAGATTTTGAAGTTCATCACCAGAAGAGCACACTGTATCATCCACTGGAAAATGGCATAGTAGAATCCTTCAACAAAATTATGGAGAACGCACTAACAAAGATCTGTAATGTCAACAAAGATGACTGGGACCTCAAAGTACCAGCAGTATTATGGGTGTATAGGACCACATGCAAAAATTTGACAGGGCACACATAATTCAAGCTAGTCTATGGCAAAGAAGCAATAGTGCCATTAGAATTTTTAGTACCCAGCTTACGCGTAGTAGCTATCACACAGATGACAAAACGAGGTGCAATACAAGAAATACTGAATCAATTATTGTCAATGGAGGAAGACTGAATCTTGGTAGGATTCCATCAACAAGTGAAGACATCAAGAGAAAAATCTTGGCATGATCGACACATCAAGAAGAAAATGTTTAAGGAAGGAGATCTAGTATTGCTCTACGACATCAAGTCATTTCAGCACCCAGGGAAGCTCAAAATGCATTGGTTAGGACCTGACAAGGTAAAATCTGTCACAACTGGAGGAGTTGTACAATTAATATATTTAGCAGGCACGGACCTCAGAGGATTGATCAACAGGAGCCGACTGAAGTTGTACAAGGATAGTCGACCACCCACCGCACAGTAAAAAAAAAAAGAAAAAAAAAGAGAATTTTGTAAAATAAAAAAGAGAAGTTTTTAAAATAAAAAAGAGAACAAAAAGGAAACAAGACTAAAAAGCATGCATCACGCCGGAGAGAGAAAGGCCACATAACGTTTGAAACAAAAATTTGGCAAAATCATGTACAATGGTTACATACAGTGGAAAAATAAGCGGGAAATGGAAATTCGTCAAAGCTAGTATGACAGGACAACACTAAACGAAATTAAAGCACGATAAGGACCGATGGGACATCACATTAAACATGCCAACATGAGATGGAAAATAAAACGTAATGGCAAGTATGAAACTGCCACAGATGCATTGAACCCATAGTTATGAGGCATTAAACACATAAGGGAGGAAGCATCCTCGACAAGCTTTGTGACCAACCCATACAGTACACGAGCACGGGAGTGACTAGTCTATTCGTGAAAGGAAAATAGAGTGAGTACAATAGCAGCTGAAACAACCAAAGCGAGACCAAAGAACTCCGATAAATTATTCGAACTTAGAAAACGTTCGAAATTCACCACTATGGCACCACCGAATCTCACAGAAGCAAGTCAGACACCCAGACCAACCAGGGTACAAACTAGGTCACAAGGACCACTGGAAGAGAACGAACAATAGCAACCGAAGTTTGTCGACATCGATGAAATCCCATCCCCCGAGAGGATACTAGTGAACTCTACACCGATACTAGAATAAATTAAGTAGCCACAACTAGAGGCCATGAAAGTGGATATGCCAGCAGTGGCACAGGCGCCTCGGAACGAGGAAGTGGAAACCCAAGAGGAAGTGCAGCCAAAAAGAAACGAAGCAGCCCTAGAGGTTAACAGAACGACACAAAATCTGGAAGCACCAGTGCCACTAGATGAGTCGCAAATGACCCTCTCAGGTCAACCATCAGAGGATACTGCTACAAATGCCTTGGCTTGGCCAGAATGGCTAATGGGGAAAAAACCAAAATTTGTTGGAACTTCGAACCAGCCACCGCAGCAAGAAGATAGAATTCAGATACCAATTTCACCTTGTAAGAAACCTACAGTATAAATTATTCTACCACACATACTAGCTGGAGTACTGGTAGAACTGGACCTACTGGGTCATGTCGGGAAGCTCAAGTATTCTGACCATGACGTATTAGATGAAACCAAGTTCCTGGAACTTGCACAGAGGGTCTTCTTGTAGACCATAGTTGTAAACCAACTTGGAGAAACGATTATCCAGCCACACCAGTGGGCCACTGGGCTAGACAGAACAAGAATCTTAGGTTTGTTGAAGTTACCAAATTTCGGCAAAGGCCAGTACACGACAGCATGTGTCAATCAGTTGTTAGCAGTCACACATGGAGGGGACATATGGCTGGACAAACCTGTCCCCATAAATGTTGAGCTTATCGCACAAATCTTAGGGTTACCAACCTGGGGTATGGATCCTATGTTGATTCTGGATGACAAATCCAAGGAGAAAGCATTGGTAGAAGAAATGAAGAAGAAATATGGCACCGCCAGAGGAACGAGAGGCATCATAATCAAACGAATCAACAATGCATCTACACAACTGGGCGTAAATATCATACCTTGAAAATTTCTTGGAAAATGCCGCAAAGAGGAAGTACCAGCTCCAAGGATGCGCAGGACCTAGGCACAAAGTTTCATTACTCATGGCTAATTACCCTAATATTCTTCATGGGATGGTGAGAACGAGGGTATGTGGTATTTTGTACTAGACCACATCCAGCAGGAGTGAGATATCGCTTACTGCGATCTGGGCCACATGCCAGGCAGAAGAGTGAGAACAAAATAATATTTGAAGCATATCTACGGGATATACAAGAAGCTATCAGTCAATCATGGAGAATAACACCAGAGGTTATTGTGCAATATGCAAACATCGCCAATTTCCAGGCCACAAGACAGACAATGTGGATACAACCAAGGCAAGACCCAGATAAATAGTGGCTACAAATATGCTACTGCATCACAGAGGGTGATATCAACATGGTCATCAGTGAATGGCTTGATTAATGGAGGATCCACAAGTCCAACGCTAGGAAAAGGAAGAGGAAAGGATAAATTCAATGATCCAAGAACTCAAACAGAGGCAGAAGACCATGCCAATCCCAGAACAAGTCAAAGGGACATAGGAGATAAAGAAGATGTAGGCAGAACTTATCACTGCGCAAACACAGAAACAGGAGCGACAGGCTCAAATAGATCCATTACAGGAACGGGTAGCATAAATACTCTCACAGACAGACGGAGCTAAAACACAGATAGCACAGACCCAGACCGAATGTGCAGGATTGTTGATTGATGAAGTGGCATTTTAGGTAGTAGACACCATCAAGGAAAAGACCACGCAGGCACTAACAAAAGAAACAGAGCTCAAGGAAAATATCCAGATGATCACCAAGGAGATCGAAGAAGCTCAGAAGGACTAGGTGACTCAAGACGAGTCACATGTTAGTTTTGGGGGCCTATTGGCACCAGGCTGAAGTGGAAAGGAGGATGATCGTGGGAAAAAAAGTGTGCAGAAATGAAAGTAACAACTCGAAGGTAACACAGCACGTGTGCATGCAAGAAAGCATGCACAAGGAAAACGACAGTTAGAGGAAGAACAACATGCTTTCATAGGAGGAAGACCTAACGTCGATAGGGTTAGGGTTTTGGTAATACATTGTAAAATGGATGAAGAGACCGATATATATAAATAGATATACACATGTATCATAGAAGGGTTGATTCGCTTCTGTACTAGTTCAATTTTTGTAATTCTCTATCATAGCTATGTACGAGTTGATGTGTTATGTAATATGGTTATGGGCCAATTTTTTAAGTTGTTGAGATGGAACATAGGAGAGGAGGAATATCTGAGGATTAGATCGCAAGCTATGAAGCTTAGTGCGATCTAGTTCACCTCATATAGATCTTACCCATCAGAGGGAATTCTAAGCGCGCAACACTACAGATGCAGAATTTCCATAATAAAAGAGCCAAGAGCCAAATATTTGTGGACGTATCCTAGGAGGGGGTGAACCAGGGTAATATCCGTGTAATGTGATGAATGCATGTATATCTTTACTTGATTTTAGAAGTTTATTGTTATGATTAATGAATGAGTTAATGCATTGTTATACAATACGATTGTGTTGTTCGGGGAACTAAACCATGAAGGATAGATGCAACCTTGTGAGTACTAGTAGATTGCAGTCATAATCCATTGTAGATGGATCGTAGTAATAACCCCCTATCTCATACTCAATCCTAGGCTGTAAACGCCCGAGTCTTACAACCACCCATTTAAATCTATCTTGGGTGAGACTGCATAGTGCACTCTGTGTATTGTGTTGCCTTCTGGTTTACCAAGAGGGCCGATAGTTTTAGAGGATTTGTTGGAAACCCAAAAGACATGAACCATGGGTCAATAACTCAGACAGTAAAAGGAGGCAGTTAAAACCCAACAACATGCCTCCATCCTTTACCACATCCAGTGGTATGCATTCAATAATATAATCATGTGATTTTATAAAATAACTCTGGCTGAGGAAATTCTTACCAAAATTTCCTTTCAGCAATTATGCAAAAAGAGTGATAAAAACTCATACATGCATGACTTCCATTAATAAATTTTTATACTACCTGAATATCTGATGGTAGTAGAAGCTTTCATGCTTCTTTTATCAAACTTATAACCAACACTTCAGCCCTTCGTTGCTTCCTTCCTTAAGAAACAGCATCACCAACAACACTTGAAAACATGCAAGCATTCTTTCCTCTGGCTGACCCAACGAGCCATAACATATTTTCTTCCACAAAAATTGCAGCAACTTCTTTCTCCCTATAAAACATTTTCTTGTTGATCCCATAAGTATTCAATTCTTCTCGGATTCCTGAATATTCTTGTGCTCCCACTATGATCACTGTGCATGATTATTCCTGCCCTGAGCACTTTCGATGTAGTGCCCCCACCTCACCAGGGTCTGCTGACCTCCCGATCAATGGATCTTCAACTCTCAGAGATGGGGAAGCTCTTTGGGTCCCTACTAGAACCTCTGTTGGTTGTGGAGCCTGATTATCTTCCTGATTCAGAGGTCTTTTACTTTCAGCCGTGTTTATACCCCATGAAGTATTTACACTCTAGAAGTATGTACACTCTTCCATGTCGGGGAGTGCAGAGGGGGTACCCCCTCTACGGGGTCCGGGGGGGCTATCCCCCGGGCTGGGGGCAAGCGGGCCCCCAGCGGGGGTTCAGGGGTGAAGCCCACGAAGAAAAAATTGCCTTGTAAATGTATATTGTAATTTCATTGTAAATATGGACCATTCATTATAAGGTCGCAGATCTAACAATAGAAATTATGTTAGGGTTTTTTTCCCTAGAAGGCAACCCTCTTTTATGAGGGAAATGTATTGCGGCTATGGTTGATGGTGAATATTGTATTTTGAGATAGGAGACTGTGAGAGAAAGAA
>JZKD02S1706543.1:73923-101407 GCA_000966675.3 Picea glauca
GGGTGTTGTATCTGCATGTGCATTTTCCTTCATGTCCAAATACCTTCATCAATATTGCGGTCCAAAACCCATTACTAGGGTTGACATCAATGACAACAACCAATCTTCCAACAATCATTAGCTTAGTGCATACAGTGAAAGATTGCATTTTTTCTTATGAATCGCAGAGTTGAATGTGAAAATTGCATCGCTTTTAGGAGCATATCATACATTAAAAGTTAAAGTTATACTTTGCATTATTTTCATATTTAATTTCTTGCAGAGTCATAACACCATGAGTTTCATCACCATACATTTTTGAGTAATCACAGCCATAAAATCAACACTATAATTTAAAATTTATTAGTAACGATTTTATTTTCTAGGGTGCACAAACTAGCCTAGGATTTAGTGCCTTGGAATAGGATTTTGTGAGTAAACTTATACAAGGAAATTAAATAAACATATGTGTTTGAGAAAGGGAGTTGAGAATTCCATTGTATAATTGGTAAGATCAGGAGGCTCCGCTCACACCCAAGTTAATCACGAGGTCGCGCGAAGTTAGTTGAAGGGATATCCCCTGGATACTCGCCTAACATCAGAGATATTTCTGTGGATTTATTCGTATTTGGGGATATTGCTAGTGCCCATACCTCCGTGAGAGGTGGTTCTTTCAAGGTTTTGGGCTTTTCTACCCTGCACATATGGTGATATGGACTTACGACTGCTCACCTGTGCATCGGTTATACAGTGATTTATTAGTTTCTTGACTTAGGTGTCTAATAGGTTACTTGCAGGGGTTATTCTGCAAGTACCCTGGGTCAGATAAGGGTCAAACAACACACAACCTTTATGGAGGATTACCTCTCCGAGGGGATCTGACCAACTGGTTGTTAAGCCCACGAGGGCCCTTATAACTAATTTTGTTACCTCTGATATTTAGCAGGGATTCTCAGGTCCCTCTTGGACGCGACATACCTTCTTTTTGGAGGGAGGCCACTAAGCCACTTTACCCTGTTTGCATGCATATTGGTCGTTTGAATTTTGGTGTGCTCTTTGATTACTAGTTATCCTTAAGAGTTTATACTGAGTTCTCTTTATCATGGATAGTGGAGTTCCTTTTGCTCCCTCATTTATTTCTACCTACCCAATGATGCCCACTCATTTCATGGGGACAAATCCTTCTATTTTTCATAATGGTATGCAAAACTATGGCACTCAGTCCGTGCCTTTGGTCTCTAGTCATTCTCTTGTTGATATGTCTTCGCACTTTCCATCCTCTATATCACCTTCTTATGCGAATACAAGTTTTGGGTCTGGGGTCATGATGCCTCCTTATTATCCCTCTCGGTTGGAATCTTACTTCCTACAAATCTACCATGCGAGAAGTAAGTGCCCAATTAGTCAATCATTATACTTATTACACTCTATCCACTTATCCTTCTTCCACTATGTCAATTCCTACGAACACTTTTCCCATGGCGGACCTATGTTTGTCCTCTGGTGTTTCATCCAGGGGAAGTTATTTTTACAGTATGGGAAACCACCTTCACGAAGTTCATTCGCCCGGGGGCAACATGTATCCTCACTCGAGTAATCCTTATCATGATTTTGTCTCTTCGTAGACATCTACTTCAGTGTTGACGCCCTTACAACCCTTGATGAATCAGTATGGAGGAGGATACTATCCTTCCGAACAGGGACAGGGTGTAAACCAGGATCCTTCCTGGCCTGCAATTTCTCGGAACCAATCTTTCTTTGGACCTTTTTCTCAAATGCCGCAATTCACTACTGCCGCTAGTCTAGTCACTGTCAGTCATACTGGAGCTCCATCGCCAACCTCTACTAGTCATGTTGGAGATTGGTCGACAACATCTACAAGTCATGTTAAAGATGCAACCAGTCGCTGCAAGTTATGTTGGGGGCATGAATATAGTCATTGCTAGCCACATTGCACATTCATCACCAACCTCTGCTAGTCATGTTGGGGATCCATCACCAACCTTTGCTAGTCATGTTGGAGATTGGTCGATAACCTCTACAAGTCATGTTGAAGATGAAACCAGTCGCTACAAGTTATGTTGGGGGCACAAGTCTAGTCATTGCTAGCCACATTGCACATTCATCACCAACCTCTGCTAGTCATGTTGGGGATTCATCACCAACCTTTTCTAGTCATGTTGGATATTGTCTACTAGCCTCTACAGCTCATGTTGGGAGAAGGTCACCAACCACTACAAGTTATGTTGGGGGCATTCATATGATCGAGAAGCCTAGACCTTTCATACATAGGGCCAGATTCCTTTGTAGGACTTGCGAAGGAAATCACCTTACTCGTTTATGTCCGGCTACTGCCAAGCGGAAGCTTGGTTCTCACTTGAGAGCCCTTCATGTTCTGAGTCGTCCATGGTTTCCCCACACTCTGTTATTTCTTTGGTTAATACAACTGTCATGCCGATGCAATCTTCGGCTGACACCCCTTTTCCTTTAGGGGTTGATGCATCCTTTGAACTTTTTGTCTCACATCCCGTTCAACAAGTGGTCGTGTCGATGCAATATTTGACCGACACCTCTCCTATGTTCATGGGTGATGCATCTCTTGACCTTATTGTCTCGCATCTTGTTGAACCAATGGTATTGTCTATGCAATCTTTGATCAAAAACACTCTTGTTTTTGGGGGTGACGCACCTCTTTACCTTGTTGTCTCACATCCTATTCAACCAATGGTTGAGGAAGTGGTCATATCGATGTAATCTTTGATCAACCCCACTCTTCTCTTGGAGAGTGACAAGTCTAAGGAAGTGATCGTGCCAATGAAATTTTTGGTCGATACCGCTCTTCTGGTTTTGGTTCTATACCTTCTATTCCATGTCCTTAGCATTTCTAGTACTTCACCTTCTGAACAAGAGGGATTTTTACTCTCCCTGAGTTCTCTCCCTCCAAGTCTTGATGAGGTTCCTTTTGATTGGGATGGTCTTGTGGGGTATCTAATGCCTCAGCCTATTTATTTTCGAGGAAGAGACATTATCCGATATATCACGACGAGGATAACCTCCATTAGCAATTTGTCCTCCTCAACTTGGAGAGCTTTGGGTATTCCCAAGCTTGTGTCATTTCTTCATAAGATATTGACATTCCACATAAGGTATGCATGGGAGCCTTGGCCTCCCTCGCGACTTGCCACCTAGAATCTCCCTAACGAGTCTTAGTTAAGCTCTTTTCTGACTCGTCTTAAAAAGAGAAAATATTTATGAGTGATTTGTCCCTTTCACACTCGTTAAATTGGATTTGAAGGCCATGAGTCTTAGTTAAGATCTTCTCCAACTCGTTACCAAAAATAGAAAAGATCATTGAGTGAACTTGGCTTTTTCACACTCATAAATTGGATTTGAAAAGACGTCTATTTGGCACAAGTTTATCCCTTTTTCACACCAAGTAGACTAAAAGACATAAAAAAAGGACATTTTTTGGCATTAAGTTGTGATTGCATCTCATACCCATACTTGCAGTATTGAACCTATAGTCGGTTCTTGCTCTATGTTATAAACCGTTTGCCTCAGCATTTTGGCATCCTCAACCAAGTAGAGCCTTGTTTATATCCTTCACAATTTGACACCCTATACCTAGGAGGGAACAGTCCCCTGAGTGTCCATCTCCCGCATGCACTTCCCTGCATTGAGCATAGGTACGTTCCATTGCTGGAACTAGTTTTTCTTACTTATGACACTTGTTTCCTCCTATGTATCATAGCATTCGTTTGTTATGAAAAAAAAAAAAAGGTGGGCGGGAAGGGAGTATTATCTTATATTGGCATCAGTCTGTCGCCTTTGAACAAAGCACAAAGTTATTTGAATCCTATTGATGGGACCTAAATCCTTTGACTCAAAAGTAGGAACCAAACCCTCCACCGAGGCCCAATTAGACTCTGCAACATTTAAAATGAAATGGTTCTCCATATCTTGCAGTCTAACTAATTTATCGATGGCCTTTGTGTTTCTTTGTGAAGGATATTCCTTCAGTTAGGACTATTTTCTTCTATATTTTTCTCTTGGGTGGGGCTGATATGAGAGATGCAAGCCAACATAAACCAACTTGACAATTAACAGGATTAAGTTTAACTACTGGGGAAGAGGTTAATCTTGGGATAACCCATTGCTCAACATGGAGACAGTTACTCTATGCCACATGCCTAGTACTGATACATTAACCATGTGAGCATCCAATTACTGTCTGAGAAACTAACTATCAGAAAGAAAGCACATGTGTAATAAGATAATGGAGAGAAAAACAATTCATCTACCATAACCATGCATAACATCATAACACAATGATTTATCTTCATCATCAAAGAAAAGAACATCAAAACATTTCACCAGATAACTTGACAACAAAATTAATTGCTCTTAATCATTACTGCATCGTTCATGAAACACAAGATAGGAAGTAGTTCTTCTCCAAGTCCACTCACATGCATCTAATGAAAATAGTTTGTCTTTGGTCCAGAAGGACTTCTCAATTTATAGTAGTCTCAAAATAATTCTTAACAACCAAAAAGAAAGAGTTCTTACAACAACCATTGACCCTTGACTAATTGGTCGATGTCCTTATTTATAATCTAAAGTTCAACCGAAATTAACGGCTAAATACAGTTTGAACCAAACAAAAATCACCACGTGGTGTCATCATCTATTCTTTAACAATCATCCTGAGACACATCTTGGAAAGGGTGACTGCTCTCGTATTCAGTCCAGCTGACAAACAATTTTTTACAAGTTTGGGCCCATGGAAATCGATGTTTTTCCATCGGGGCTGCGTATATTCCCCTGATGTCTGTTGCCTATGCCTGATACTTTACTAAGCTGGAGTTCAGTTTTTGTAGCATGGCTCGGGCTTTGATCGAATGGTCTGCAAATTGTCGTACTCTCCCTGGCTTCACATTGACTGTTTTTGCTAACTCTTTGGTCCATAGGGCATCTTGTTTGGCATGTATCTTGAACATGTCGCTCAGGTTGATAAATTCATTGGGGGAGATGAACTCGGGGAGCCCGACATCTCTCATAACTTTATTAATTTTATCCCAGTTCTTTTGGCACTTGGCCCATTTCTCTTGGATTTCTTGGTGTGGGTCCCGTGACATCTCAGCCCAGTAGTCGACGAATCTCTTCATGCGGTCGAGACTACTTTTGTCTACAAGTCGAATGCCATTTTCTTCCTTCCCTCGAACCAACTGGACTGCTTCAATATATTTGAGTCTCTATACCGATTGTTTCGCCCTTTCATGCCATCGCTCCATCTCCTTGCATGTCGCGAGTTCCATGAGAGTGTCCTCCTGAAATTCAACTATGTTTTCGATTAACAAGTGTCTTTCCTTCTTGAACTCGTTGTAAACTCCTGATACCTCACCTTTTAATTATACATAGGTCTACATGGAACCTTTATAGTATTCAACAAGATGGCGTAAGTGTTCGAGCTCCTTCAGGGCGACAGTTCGTTCCTTTTCATCCCTCCTAGCTCTATCATGGGCGACATTAGAGAGGGATTTTCCCACGTCGATCAGTTCGGACGTATGAGCATCTGCTGTGTTGATTAAGTTCTCTTCTATAGAGACCAAGATGGAGTGATCCAAAGTGATCCTTCTCTTCTTTCCAGTCCTTTGAACAATGGAATTTCTCTTTATGATCGTAGGAGATCACATAGATGTCTTCTACCTCATCTATCAGCTCTGCTATTTGTTGATCGCCCCATGTGAGGTTGTTTTCCAGGTTACCAGTGGTGTATATTTTTTCGAGAGTGGGATTTTGAACTTCCTTTATTTTCCTTGCAGGTCCGACTGCTACCTGTTGCTCGTCAAGGATTTGAATATTGGGAATAATGGAAGTGTTGGGTATAGGCTCATTACTTAATTGCTTGTCAGCCGTAGAACTGTTGAGATCATTTTGCGGGAATCTTTCCTTTGTCTCCCCCAGCTTGGGATCGTCTCTCAGACCTACCTCAGTTTCTGATTCATAGGATTCTTTTGTATTGAGGCTACTTTCGGCTTCCTTTCCTTTTGCGAAACCTCCTTATTTTGAGCCTCGGGCCCAGGGGATGAAACTTTCCTGGGTTCAGCGGAAGAGGTTTTCTCAGGACCTCCTTCCTCTTGGACCCGCACTGAGGTGTCATGAGATGGCTCCAGACTCTCATCATCTCTATATATATGTATAATTTTTCTCACAGGATTAGGCACTTGGGTTTCTATCGACACCCGGCCTATCTCCGGTTGAGTTGTCCCGTCCTTTGAGGAATAGAATGGTGATGTTGAGGAATCAGGATTACCTAATCCATTGGTGTTGTCACGATTCATGGGACCAAGGTTGCTTAGCTCTGTCAGGGCTCTTTGAATAGTAGTCGAAACCGCAGGTTGTATGATAAGGTATGGATTGTCCTGCATCCGCTTCATTGGCAGTTGGCTCTGTTGGTATAAAAGTGCACCTCTCTCTTATGCAGCTTGATATTCAGGGAGATCCCTGATTTGTATTGGGGATCCCTAATAAATTGTCGCCGCCTCAATTCCCTATTGGGGATCACCTATTCCTTCATTGGGTTTAGATGCCATAGCTCCTTCCTGAGCCCTATGAATTTCTTACACTGTTTGCTCCAAAGATGTCGCTTGTTCTTCCAAACTCATGGCTTTGAATCTAGTTGTTTGAGGATCAACCCTTCTTGACATCACTTCATCCCAATCTTGAGCATTTTCGATGAATATTTCATCTTTGAACTGATCATGGGCATAGGGCCAACATGATAATACCTACGATGCATGTTGCGAGACCAATCCCTTGGGATCATGTTTGCAAAATCGGCCAGTTTGGAACCAAAATTCCAATTGACTTAGCCCTTCTTGCTTAGCATGTGTGGTGTCTTTGACCATATAGAAGCCAATATGAAACCCATATGGTATGAAAGCCCGCTTTTTGTCCTTTACTAAGGTGGCATTGTATCCTTGCAGAATGGTCTGGTAGCAAATTTCCCCTAACACTAGTCGATCGAGAACATATATGGGTAACAAATGGGGTGCCCCCTGTAGCTCTGAAAACCCTGATGTAGGTCTCACACTCGTCTAGGTACCAATGACCCTTTATAGATATAACTCCTTTTACTTCTTTTGACATCCTAGGGCATTCCTTCCTGAACAACAGAAAATAGATACGTACAATAAAATGGTCACAGATGAGGGTATAGGATTTTTTGTACCTGTTGTCTCATAAAATGTTGAAGTATACATGGACCGAGAGCTCCGAAGAGTTCCAGTTCAAGTTCATTCCAGAGAAAACATTCTTGGCACAGATGATGTCTAACAGGTACGAGGCCATGTATAAGGAGGGAGTTTTTCCCTCTTTTGGCATCTGGGCCTATCTTATGCAAGTGCTCAACTGTTTGGAGATGATGGCACCCCAATTGAAACCTATGCCTGAAATGGCCATCGTATAAGCTAGGGGCATACAAACCTATGAAAATCGGGAGCAATCCTTCTCCCCATGTAATATGAAAAGAATATCCATCAAGTATATGTATGGTTCCCTTAGATTAGTCATTGGGTACCAGTCGACGATCTAGTTTGTGAATTTTTTGTCTTCCCTCCACCACGACGCCATGATTTTGCTGGTATCATGTGAAGCATAGAAACTCATAATGAAATCAATTCTCAGATTTTCTTCTGAGTCCGTGAGCTTGTAGTAACTCTCAACCTCTGATGGGAAGAAAACCTCAACGCACCCACCATTATCATCATTGATTAAACATTTATGCGCGCCAGTGTGGTCAATGAACCACTTTAGGATCTCGATGCAAGGAAACACCAAATTTCATCTTGCTACCATGTGTAGATAAGATCTGCGGATGTTTGGGAGGACATCATCATCGAGCCTCCTTGTATCATGATCGTTGTGTGGGGTATACTCGAGGGGTTCTTATTTATTGATTTTCTTAAACAATTTGTCCCATCGAGGAAATGATGTTTTGGCTCCAATGTTTGCCTCTATGTCTCCGAAAGCTGAGGGTTGGAAAAAGGCCTCTTTGGTGATCATCTTGCTGACGGGTACTGGCTTGGAAGAAAATTCCAATTGTGTTGCAACGACTGGGGAGAATCCCTCTCCTACTTTTGATTCTTGCATCTTTGGTGCTCTAGGTGATTTGTGCATGAATTAGTAACTAATGTGTGATCCAAGAATTAACTAAGATACTTGAATGTGGCATACCTGACAAATTCAGGGGTTAAAATGTCTTGTCACGTCACATCACTCCGGCGTAGAGACCGGGGATCGACTATTATCTGAGTGTATGTTTATATTGATATTATCTTGATAAAACTTCTGATGTCGATGATATCAGGGATTGGTAATTTCAAATGTAAAATTTGAATGCGTACTTTATATTTTAACTCTCCAACGTCGAAATTTCTTAAGGTGTCGGCAATCGGCGATATCGCTTTCCTCTTTGCGCGATGCTTATCTCTTTGTTTTCTTTCTGAGGCCGAATGGGTCAGTCTTCGGTGATACCTCTGCCAAAGTTTAATCATAAGAGAAAATACTTTATACTACCTACGCCGATGAATATCGATGTTCGGTGTTAATTAAAACTCCTCAAATGACTTTCATCACCTTTAACGTTTACCGACGCCAAACTTCTAAGTGCATCAGGGAGAGCTTTAAGTGTGCCGATTCCCTAAGAAGTTTACTAAGTAAACTTTAATGATCAAGATGATTCTTTGTTGTATGTTCAGGTAGACTTTAGAATGAACATAAAAAATAAGCGCAAGTATCAGTTTCATACTGAAGGCATAAAAGACAGTGTAAAGGATCAAGTGGTACCCAAAAGTAAAAAATGAACATAGACTTTTAGGGTGTGTTGAGTGCTCAACAAATGGAAATTCACTGGGAGAAATCATAATCTCTGTTCCTTCTCTGCTTCCTATGACCCTGACTCAATTTCTATTACTTCTCCATTTTTTTTCATTTTTTTTTTATTTTTTTTATTTTTTATTTTTTATTGGAAGTATTGTTTTAGGGCTTGTCCATTCAGTGGGAGGGCATCAGGTTCCCCCCTTAGATTCTGCAACTTGTAAGTGCCTACCCCAATATTCTCAGCCACCTAGAAAGGTCCAAGCCACAGGTTCTAAAACTTAGAATGTTTCCCTTTCGGTTCATTTTCTTTGTCCCACTTCAGGACTAAGTCTCCTACCTCAAAGTTCTTTTCTTTAGCCTTATGCTTATCGAACCATCTTTTCACTATCTGTTGGTGAGCTAGGAATTTTGACTTAGCCTTATCTCTCTCTTCTTCTAACATGAGTATAGTATTGATTCTTTGTTGCATGGCCGAGGAGGGTTCCTCGTTGGAATCTTGTGCCAATTGAAGAGATGGCAGATAGAGCCTGTTTGGGAGGATGGCTTCCTGCCCATAGACCAGAAAGTATGGGGAATTTCCTATGGCTTCCTTAGGTGTGACCCTATCAGCCCATAGAGAATTATAAAGTAGATTATGCCAATTTCTTTGTTTTTCTGTGACCATCTTCTTCAATATCCTTATTAGGTTTTTATTAGTCGATTCATCCACACCATTTCCCTAGGGGTAGTAATTTGCAGAGTAATTGATCACAATTCCTTTTTCCAGAGCGAACTTTGTCAATAGGGTTGAAGAAAAGTAGGTTGCGTTATCAAAGACCAGACTAGAGGGGACACCAAACCTCGTGATTAGTTGCTTCTCTATGAATTGGATAACCACCTTCTCGATTACATGAGTCAGAGGAATGGCCTATGTCCATCTCATGAAATAGTCGGTGGCGGTAAGAATGTACTTGTGTAGTTTCGAGGAGCTAGGTGTAATTTCTCCTATAATATCCAAACCCCACTACTCGAAAGGCCGAGAGACAGTGATATGTTGTAGTGGGATCGCTGCTCTTTTCTCCTTTATAGTGCTCATTTGATAGGTCTTACAGTTTCTAGCGTAAGTATGAGCGTCTTTGAACAAGGTGGGCTAATAATAGTCGGCTCTCAGAATTTTATGAATGGTAGTGTTTCTTACGAAATTCCCCCCAGCAGGGTCATCATGGAGTTCATTCAGGACTTTATCTACGTCTCCTCGTTTGAGACACCTTAATAGTACCCCATCGTAATTGATCCAGAAGAGCACCGAATTTATAAGACAATATTGCGCAGATTTTAATCTCAGGGATCTCTTTTCTCTGGGATTGAGGTTTTCGGGACGAGCCCCTTGATGTAGGAGATAAGTTAAGTATTTATACCAAGAATCTTGTCCTGGGGAGATGTATGCTACTTCACCACACCATATTTCCATCTCGTTATCCCATCCGAGATCTGTTTTTACTTGATCTTGGGTCTCGGCTGTGAGTTTACACAACCCCTGCCCTTTCAATAGTTTTGAAGGTTTTATTTCTAGGTCAAATTCCTAGACTACCACCATCCAAGTTCCCCTTCTTTCCCCCATTTCTTGCTGGGTAAACAAGGATCAGACGGTAGGGTGAGGCACAATTACTTTAGCGTGATTCTTGAGGATGTAAGATCGAAAAAATTTTACCGCCTTATAAACCGCGTAGGATTTCTTGTTGACTACAGGATAATTGAGCTCATACCCTTGAATATTAGTACTCATAAATGACACCGAGGCTTCATTGTTGTCATTATCCTTTTGAGTCAATACTGCGGCTAGCGATTGATCGGAGGAGAAAGTATAAATGAAAAAATCCCTATTGAAATTGGGACTTCGCAACACCGGGGCCTGGTAAATGGCATCTTTGATATTGTCAAAGGAATATTTTTGTTCATCATCCCACTTAAATTTTTCATCTTTGTGAATCATCTTTTGTAAGGGTTTGATGATTTCCGCGAAGTCGGGAGTGAACTTCCTCACAAAATTGATTTGCCCGAAAAAGGACTACATAACTTTCTTATTATGGGGTAAGGGAAGTTGAGTGATGGATTTAATCCTTTCGGGGTCTATGTGAATCCCTGCTTGAGATATAATGTGACCTAACAGTTTACCTTCCTCGACACTGAATATAGTTTTCTTAGGATTTAAGGATATACCATATTTCCTACATCTCTCAAAAATCTGAGTTAAGTGTTGGATATGTTCTTCTCTATTCTTCAAATACATTGTTACATCATCCAGATACACAACCACACATCTATTGATCAGTCCCTGGAAATCCATGTCCATGGCTCTTTGGAAGGTTTCTCCTACATTAATTAACCCAATAGGAATGCGCTTATAAGCGAAGGTTCCCCATTTGGTTCAGAAAGTGGTTTTTAAATGATCTTCCTCTGAAACAAGGACTTGGTTATAACCTGAGAAACCGTCTAATAGAGAGAAGATATCCGAGCCAGAAACGGTCTGTCGGAGTTGTTCCATCGGCGAGACTGGGTAATTGTCCTTTTCTGAAGCCCTGTTACGGTTTCTAAAATCCATGCATAGGTGGATTTCTACTGACTTCTTCCTCACCGGGACAAGGTTAGCTACCCAAGAAGAATGCCCAACCTGAAAAATGATCTTGGCATCTAAAACCTTCTTTAACTCCTAATACACAAGAGGCTCTAGGAATGGGTGATACTTTCAGAGCTTCTGTTGAAAAGGTTTTAATTCAGGTTTTAAAGGGATGGTGTGTTGAATGATGAAAGTATTGTGCATTTTCAAATCCTTATAGGACATTGCGAAGACATCCTGGTATTGTCTGCACAATTTGAGGTAAGATTTATGTTGAGCACTTAACACACCCTAAAAAAGTTCTATGACTTTTCTTCTTTTTTGGGTATCACTCAATCTCTTGCATCGACTGTATTCACTTCAGTTATGAAACTGATACCTTCACTTAATCTTATATGTTTCCTGATTGAATTAATTAAATTTTATTTGAACGTGTAATGAAGATTCATCTTAACCATAAAGAGGACTTGACAACTACTCAAGGAATCGACAACCTAGACGTTTCCCCAATGCGCTTCAAATTTTTGACATCGGTAAAAGTTGTAAGGTGGAAAAAATTGTTTTAAAAGTCAAAGTAGTTGAGTACCGACCTTCATCAGTGTCAGTCGATGAAATAATTTCTTTCCTACGAACACCCCAGGAAGGATTTCGTTGAAGACTGATCCATTCGGTTTCAATAGAAAATGTAATAGTAAACACCGCGCAAAGGTAAGGAGTAAACATCATCGACCGTCGACACCCGAAACAATTTTCAACGATAAAGGCTCATAAAGTGAAGGCCCACCGAGGAGTTGCATACTCATTTTTTCCCTGATTACCAACCTTGATATCATCGGCATCAGAGGTTCTGTCAAGAGAATGTCAATATAATCATGCACTCAGATAGTAGCCGATCCCCGATCCCTACACCAGGGTGATGTGACACAATGAGAAGTTTTACCTCTGTATGTGTTAGATACACCACATTCAAAGCTGGTAGTTAATTCGTAGATCGTGCATTAGTTACTAATTTGTGCATGAATCAAAAGGATCTGTTAAACCCACCGATACAATGCATCTTCTTCCAGGCCTCTGCTATCAACCAGTTAAGGTTTATCTGTAGAGATTCGAGGGTAATTTATTTTTAATTTACATTTATTACTCGTATTAACTGATTTATATTACTAGTAGTACCTCTCTAGTTATATCATGTTTGAGTCGTTGTGCATGGTCCCATTCTGTGCAGCAAGAAATTCAGAATAAACAGAAGAGTGAAGCCAACAACCTGGAAGAAACGCCCAAAGTTCAGTGAGTATTAAGCAATTATCTTAGCAAGAATTATAGGTATGTATCCTTTAATGGTTTTCATACATTCCATTGTTATATGTGCGAACCCAACGCTACTTTGTACACATGTTCAAAAGGAATTTTAAATTGCAGGAACAATGCCTCCGAAGAAGCCTTCCACCAGGAAATCGCCAAGAGCCCCTAAGATGCAAGAATTGGAAGTAGGAGAAGGCTCGTCCCCAGCATTTGTGATACAATTAGAATTCTCTCCCAAGCTAGTGTCCATCATTAAGACAATCACCAAGGAGCCCTTTGTCTAGTCCCCAGCTTTCAGAGACACAAAGGCAAGTATTGGAGCCAAGATGGCCTTTCCTCGTTGGGAAGAAGTTTTCAAGAAAATCAAGAAAGAAGAACCCCTCGACTAGAGACACAAGAAACCAATCCCTTGAGCACTCTTATACATATTTACAGTGACGAAGAGAGTCTGAAACCTGCTCATGCCACCCTGATGCAAGTCCAAGAGGAAAAGGGTCCTGAGAAAACCGCTTCCCCTGAGCCCGAAGTCCAAGACAAGTAGGTCTTACAAAAAGAAACAGGGTCTAAAGGTGGCCTCGACAGAAGAGAGTTCGAAAAATAGGAAGCAGAAGAAGGTTTGAGTGATGAATCTCCACAAAAGGAAATCGGTAGTTCTACGACTGACGAGCAAGTAAGAAATGAGTCTATACCGGATGCCTCCATTGTGCCCAATATTCAAATCCACGACGAATGACAAGTAGAGGCCAGATCTAAAAAATGGAGCGAAGAAGTTCGAGATCCCACTCCTGAGAAACTATACACCACGAGTACCCTGAAAAATAGCCTCACATGGGGAGATCAACAGATACCAGAACCGGTAGACGAAGTAGTATACATCTATGCAATCTCCTATGATAAAAAGAGGAAGACCATCATTCAAAGGACCGCAAAAAAGTAAAGGATCACTTTGGATCAATCCATCATGGTTACCATAGAGGAGAACTTAATCAGCACTGCAGACACTCGCACGTCCAAAATAACCGGTGTAGAAAAATCCCTCTCAGATGCTACTCAAGGTAGAGCCAGAAGAGATGAAAAGGAACTAGCCGACACCCTGAAAGAGCTTGAACACCTGCTCCATCTTGTCAAATACTATAAAGGAGCTACACAAAAAACTATGTATCTGAAGGATTAGTTCAATGAAGTTTATAATGAGTTCAATAAGAAAAGACACTTGTTAACTGATAACATAGTTGAGTTCCAGGAGGATACTCTCATGGTACTCGCGACGTGCAAAGAAATGGAGAGGTGGCATGAAAAGGCACAACAAGCGATAGAGAGACTCAAATACAATGAGGCAGTCCAGCAGGGTCGAGAAAAGGAAAATCATGGCATTTGGCTGGTTGGAAAAAGTAGTCTCGACCGCATGAAGAAATCTGTCAAATACTGCGTGAAGATGACCCGGGACCCACACCTAGAAATCCAAGAGAAATGGGCCAAGTGCCAGAAACACTGGGGTAAAATTAATAAAGTAATGAAAGATTTCAATCTCCCCGAATTCGGCACCCCCGATGAATTTACTAACTTGAGCGATGTGTTCAAGACACACTCCATACAAGACTCTCTTTGGGCCGAAGAATGCGCAAAGATAGCCGATGAAAAGCTGGGGCAAGTGCAACAATTCGCGGAACATCCAATCAGAGCCCGAACCATGTTGCAACTACTACATGCCAGTTTGGTAAAGTATCAAACGCATGCAGTAGATATTAGAGGAGTATATTCTTCCCCAATGGAACAACACAGGTTCCCATGGGCCCAAACCTATGAAGATTTGTTTATCATCTGGTCTGAATATGAATAAAGTCATATGTTTCAAGAAATATCCCAGATGAACTGTTAAAGAAATTGTTGGATGATCACGCCACATAGCGATTTTTTGTTGGTTCAAACTGTATTTAGCCGTTAATTTCGGTTGAATTTTATATTATAAATAGAGACATCGACAGGTTAGTCAAGGGTCGATGGTTGTTGTAAGAACTATTTCTTTTTGGTTGTTGATAATTATTTTGAGACTGTTATGAATTGAGAAGTCCTTTTGGACCAAAGACATGTTATTTTCATCAGATGTATGTGATTGGAGTTGGAGAAGAATTAATTCCTATCATGTTCCATGAATGATGCAGTAAATGAGTAAGAGCAATTAATTTTTTTGTCAAGTTATCTGGTGCAATGTTTTGATGTTCTTTTCTTAATGATGAAGATAAATCGTTGTGTTGTTATGTGATGAATGTTATGGTAGATGAATTATTTTGCTGACTGTGATCTTGATTACATATGTGTTTTATTTATGTTAGTTAGTTTTTCTCAGACGGTAATTCGATGTTCATTTGGTTAATGTATTAGTACTAGGCCCTTTGGCATAGAATCATTCCCTACATGTTTGAGTAGTGGGTTATCCCAAGCTCAGCCTCTTCCCAGTAGTTGAAACTCAATCTTGTTACTTTTCAAGTTGGCTTATGTTGGCCTGCATCTCTCAAACTAGTCCCACTCAAGAGAAAATACAGAAAAGAACAGTCCTACCTGAAGGGAGAGTCTTCACAAGAAAACACAAAGCCCATCGATAAATTGGTCAGATCGCAAGATCTGGAGAACCATTCCATCTCAAACGTTGCAGAGTCTAATTGGGCCTCAGTGGCGGGTTTGGTTCCTGTTGTTGAATCAAGGGATTTAAGACCCATCAACACTTTCCTCCATTCCTTAGACATAGTCTTGCCCAGATTCACATTATTTGGACTCTCTGGGGTCCCAATATTCACAGTTTCATGTAGGGGGTAGGAGCTACCAGTCTTTGCGTTTCTGGGTCCCTTAAATCGCTCCCTGAGATCAAAAATATTTTATAGATTAGCTATCCATTTTGGGATCGTGTGACCCTTTGATTTATCCATAGTTCGTCTCGTCCGAGGATTGGTTTCTATGGACATCTCTTGGAATTATTCATCGTCAATAGCGTGGTATTTGAAATTCTCTTGGTTAGTCAAGAAGTTTATGATTTATACATCTCCTTCAAAGACTTTCCAATTGGAAATGTTATTAGGTACCGACGGTATGTAGAGAAGTTCCACAGTGAATCGGGAGGCTTAATAATCTTCTAAAGGTGACAGTCTGGAAGCGGCAGTAGCAAAGGAGTCAGCGAGAATATTTTTTGTCCTGGGGACCGCAGTGATATTAAAATCTTCAAAGTGTTCTATTAACCCATGCACCTCCTGCTAATAGTTCTTTAGATGAGGAGAATTGCAATGTATAGTATTTATTATTTTCCTAACGATAATTTCAGAGCCCCCAAAAACTTTCAATCCTTTGATATCTAAATCTATGGATTTATTTAACCCTTGTACCAGAGCTTCATATTTGACAATATTGTTGGTACACTCAAATTCGAGTCTACAAGACACAAAATAGTGTTTACCAATAGGATTGATGAGGATGCATCCTACTCTAGATCCTTCTTGAGATTTAGATCCATCAAAATAGAGGGTCCAAATTTGTGAACGAGGGTCGCTATTTTCGTTTCCCTTATTAATCTCTTGTTCCTCAACCTCCCATTTCACAAGTTCTAGTGTTGAGTTTTGGCAGAAGAAGGTGTCTCCTGTCTATGTTGGAGATTTGTCTTGAAAGATCAATTCGGAGTTTTGAGTAAAAGGAACATCGAATAAGAGGGGAGCGATGTTTCCAAAGTAGGATTCATAGGAATAATTGCCCAGTATGGGGAAATCTGTGGACGAGGGTTCGTTGGGTGTTTCTAGATCAGTGACCATATGTTTCAGATATCTCTCCCTGTCGATTTTGATCATGTTCTTGTGTCCCTTCAGCAACAACCAAAGGTGTGCCCAGTCGGTACTAAAATAACTGTTTATCTTTTCATACCAATCTCGACTCAGTAATAGCCCATATGCCTCTTGGAAATATACTACAATAATTTCGATCACTTGCACAAATGTGGGGTGCGTCGATATCATGATCATCACATCCTTGAGTTCTCCTATGACTTTGACATGGGTCCTATCTAGTTGTATGACATTTTTATCAGTCTTGAGAGGAACATAATTCAATTTCATGCAGACAGAGAAGGGCATGACGTTGGAGGATGCTCCAAAATCTACTAAACAGTTGTGGATGTTCCTATTGAAGATTTCAAACGTTAGGAGGAACGGGGGGACAAAATGTTTTTCTTTTCGGTCTGTCAAATAGGCATTGACAATTGGTTTTCCCACCGGGTCGGTGGATGATATATTTCTTTTCGGGCCGCTCACCACCACCTTTTTTTTTTCTGGGCTCAGAGCCTGTAGCAGAAAGTCCTTTTGCTGGGGAGTCCTACATATGTCCATGATAGATAGATTATCCCTTAACCTCTTCAAGTCTTCGACCACGTTGTAATCTAATTTGGTTGATTCTCGGGTATGAATTATTATAGGTTTCTTACCGAGAGACAAATATGTCTTCGGGAAATCGGGAGTTTCCTTACTCTTTGAGACCTGGGTGGCGTCGGTATCTTTCGATCTGGGCGGACCCTTACTGTGCATTTGTATTGCTGAAACTTTCGCGGGTCGCTCTTGGGGCTCAAACAGGTCGTCGAAAGGCATGATCAAGTCGAGATCCCATATCAACATGGTTGTATCTCGTAGTGGATCCACTTCTTCCTAGTCAGCAATATTCAAGACCGAGCTGCTTGGTTGTTCGGTCAGGGCAACTTTGTCTAGAAACCGATTGACCATCAAATTCATGGTGTGTACCCATTGAGGGCAGTATCTTTCAGAGTGTTTTTCTTGATGATAAGTATAAAAAGAATCAGATGCGACGTTCCCTAGATCAATATTTAAGTTGACTATGGGGTTCAATTACTTTGAAAGGAGGATTTCTTTTAAAGAAAGGATTATAGGGCCTTTGGCCTTGGTTTCCCTCCCCTGCACTTCTATTCATGTCTATGATTTCATTTGATAATTTTTTAACCATGTGTTGTAAATATTCTATATCTCCATTGCTCTTTTTGAGAGATTGTTCAACCTGTTTTCCCAGTGGTCTAGTTAAAAGGAGACCCCTCCAGGGAGGGGGCTGGGTTTCTTTCTTTACTAGAGAGGCTTGACATTCTTTACATCCTTTCATCTCGAATTCTACTATTTTGGCCTCTTCAAAATTTTCCGCTAGGGTTTTCTTAGCGTCTCTTTTTACAAACATATAAATAGGAGTTGGGAGCGTGTTGGCGTAAACCTCGATTTGAAACTCTTGAGTTAGTTTTTTCATGGGCTGGAATTTATTTAAGATGGTCATGAACCTCTGGTTGAAATATTTGACCCTCTATTTCAGACTCATGGTGGTTGTGAATAACTTGGCCATAAGGGCTCCCGTAGTGGTTTCTTCTGCAAACTTGTCTAGAAAGTCTTTCTGGAACTTGGTCCAGTTGGTTATCGATCCTACTGGAAAGTTGAAATACCACGTGGAAGATGAATTTTCAAACATGTAGGGGAAGAGTCTGCAGACTATGTCTTCATGTTGAACTTTTATAATTTTGATCACGAGTATGAACTTCTTGATGTGATCTTCGAGTAATCTTGAAGTTTCGGGATCGTACTTGGGGAGCAGTTTCTACGGGTGATGGGGAAGATTATGTACTCATCCAGGGACGGCTACTACGTCTCTGGAAAACCAAGGTTGGTTGTCCTGAAGTGGGATCTCCCTTTCTCCCTCATGGTTATTATTATCCTCCATGTCTTCAGAATCTGAGTCGAAATATTCTTCTTCTGAAAAGTCATTTGGCTCGGAGACGTCGGTGGCTGGTGTTTCGGGTACCAGATCGAGAGGTTCTTCGATTTAGGTAATCGAAAAATCTATCAAGTCTTCTAAGGAGTGTACGAAAACTTCGTCGGGAGTGCTAAGCACTGGTCTTATTTGTTGTTTTCTTCGAGGGAGGATGGGAGCTAAGGACAATGCACTGATCTGTCAGGCGTAGGCTCTAGTGATTCTCCTGAATTGATTCAACTCCTTGTGAGGAAGGGCATAAGGTATTTCAGGGTGAAAAGGTTCTTCCTTGGGTTGGGGTGAGTTATCTGTTTCGGGAATACTCAGTGTGTGTGGGTTGTATTGTGATGGACTAGCCATGCATGTGGGTTGTTATGAATCTGTAGGTTGTTTGAAATGATAGATAAAATATATATTCAGCCATTCATTCTAAGGCCCTCCTTCTAGCGCCAATTTTATTAATGGGACCTAAATACTTTAACTCAAAAGTAGGAACCAAACCCGCCACCGAGGCCCAATTAGACTCTGTAGCGTTTCAAATGGAATGGTTCTCCAGATCTTTTGATCCGACCGATTTTTTGATGGGCTTTGTGTTTCTTTGTGAAGGCTCTTCCTTCAGTTAGGACTATTTTCTTCTGTATTTTTATCTTGGGTGGGGATGATATGAGAGATGCAAGCCAGCATAAACCAACTTGACAATTAATAGGATTAATTTTAACTACTGGGGAAGAGGTTAAACTTGGGATAACCTGTTGCTCAACATGCAGACAGTTACTCTATACCACATGCCTAGTACTAATATGTAATAAGATAAACTAACTATCAGAAAGAAAGCACATATGTAATAAGATAATGGAAAGAAAAATAATGCATCTACCATAACCATGCATTACATCATAACACAATGATTTATCTTCATCTTCAAAGAAAAGAACATCAAAACATTGCACCAGATAGATTGAAAACATAATTAATTGCTCTTACTCATTACTACATCGTTCATGAAACATAAGATAGGAAGTAGTTCTTATCTAATTCCAATCACATGCATATGATGAAAATAGTTTTTCTTTGGTCCAGAAGGACTTCTCAATTCATAGCAGTCTCAAAATAATTCTTAACAACCAAGAAGAAAGAGTTCTTACAACAACCATCGACCCTTGACTAATTGGTCGATGTCCTTATTTATAATCTAAAGTTCAATTGAAATTAACGGCTAAATACAGTTTGAACCAAAAAAAAATCACCACTTCATCATCTAACAATTACTTTAACAGTTGTCATGAGACACTTCTTAGAAAGGGTGACTTCTCTCGTATTCAGTCCAGTTGACAAACAACTTTTTACAAGTTTGGGCCCATGGAAATATGTGTTGTTCCATCGAGGCTGTGTATATTCCCCTGATGTCTACTGCATGCGCTCAGTACTTCACTAAGATAGATTTTAATTGTTGTAGCATGGCTCGGGCTTTGATCGAATGTTCTGCAAATTTTCATACTCGCCCTGGCTTCGCATCAGTTGTTTTTGCTAACTCTTCAGTCCATAGAGCATCTTGTTCGGCATGTATCTTGAACACGTAGCTCAGGTTGATAAATTCATCGGAGGAGCCGAACTCGGGGAGCCTGACATCTCTCATCACTTTATTAATTTTATCCTAGTGCTTCTATAACTTGGCCCATTGCTCTTGGATTTCTCAGTGTGGGTCCTGTGACATCTTAGCCCAGTACTTGACGAATCTCTTCATGCGATCGAGACTACTTTTTCCTACCAGCCGAATGTCATGTTATTCCTTCTCTCGACCCTATTGGAATGCCTCAATATATTCGATTCTCTCTACCAATTGTTGTTCCCTTTCATGCCATCGCTCCATCTCCTTGCATGTCTCAAGTGCCATGAGAGTGTCCTCCTAGAATTCAACTATGTTTTCGATTAACATGTGTCTTTCCTTCTTGAAATCATTGTAAACTCTTGAGACCTCACCTTTTAAATATACCACGGTCTCCGTGGCACCTTTATAGTATTCGACAAGATGGCGCAAGTGTTCAAGATCCTTTAGGGTGGCGGTTAGTTCCTTTTCATCCCTCCTAGATCTATCCTAGGCGGCATCAGAGAGGGATTTTCCCACGTCGATCAGTTTGGACGTACGAGCATCTGCTATGTTGATTAAGCTCTCTTCTGTAGTGACCAAGATGGAGTGATCCAAAGTGATCCTTCTTATCTTTGCAGTCCTTTGAAAAATGGCCTTTCTCTTATGATCGTAGGAGATCGCATAGATTTATGCTACCTCGTCTACTGGCTCTAGTATATGTTGATCGCCCCATGTGAGGTTGTTTTCCATGCTACCAGTGGTGTATATTTGTTCGAGAGTGGGCTATTGAACTTCTTTGCTTTACCTTGCAAGTCCAACTACTACCTATTTCTCATCGGGGATTTGAATATTGGGCAGAATGGAAGTGTAGGGTATAGGCTCGTTACTTAATTGCTCGTCATCCTCAGAACTATGGAGCTCCTTTTTCAGGGATATTTCCTTTGTCTCCCCTGGCTTGGGCTCGTCTCTCAAACCTGCCTTAGTTTCTGATTCATAGGATTCTTTTGTATTGAGGCTGCTTTCGCCTTCCCTTTCCTTTTGCAAAACCTCCTTATTTTGAGCCTCGGGCCCAGTGGAGGAAACTTTCTCAGGTTCATAGGAAGAGGTTTTCTCAGGACCTCCTTCCTCTTGGACCCACACCGGGGTGCCATGAGACTGCTTCAGACTCTCTTCATCGCTATATATATGTATAAGTTTACTCAGGGGATTAGGCCCTTGGGTTTCTATCGACACTCGGTCTGTCTCTGGTTGATTTGTCCCATCCTTTGAGGAATAGACTGGCAATGTTGAGGATTTAGGATTACCTATTCCGTTGGTGTTGTCAAGATTCATGGGACCGGGGCTGCTTATCTCTGTCGGGGCGCTTCGAATAGTAGTCAAAACCGCAGGTTGTATGATAAGGTATGGATCATCCTACATCCACTTCATTAGCAGTTGGCTCTGCTGGTATAAAAGTGCACCTTTCTCTTGTGCAGCTTGATCTTAAGGGAGATCCCTGATTTGTACCGGGGATCCCTGACAAACTGTTGCCGCCTCAATGCCCTCTCGGGGATCTCCTATTCCTTCGATGGGTTCAGATGCCACAGCTCCTTCCTGAGCCCTGATAATTTCTTGTGCTATCTGCTCCAAAGATGTTGCTTGTTCTTCCAAACTCATGGATTTGAATCTAGTCGTTCGAGGATCAACCCTTCTTGACATAACTTCATCCCAATATTGAGTGTTCTCGGGGAGAGATTTATATTGATATTCATCTGATAAAACTTCCGACGACGATGATATTAGGGATTGGTAATTTCAAATGTAATATTTGAATGCGTACTTTATCTTGTAACTCTCCGATGCCGAAATTGCTTAGGGTGTCGGCAATCAGTGATATCACTTTCCTCTTTCCGTGATGCTTATCTCTTCATTTTCGTGTCGAAGCCGAACGGGTCGGTCTTCGGCGATACCTTTTCCAAATTTTAATCATAAGAGAAAATACTTTCTACTATTGACGTCGATGACTTTCTACTATTGACGTCGATGAAGATCAGTGTTCAGTGTTAATTAAAACTCCTCAAACAAATTTCATCACCTTTAACGTTTACCGATGTCGAACTTCTAAGCACGTCAGGGAGAGATTTAAATGTGCCTATTCCCCAAGCAGTTTACTAAGGAGCCTTTAACGATCAAGATGATTCTTTGTTGTATGTTCAGGAAGGCTTTAGAATGAACATAAAAAACAAGTGCAAGTATCAGTTTCATACTGAAGGCATAACAGACAGTGTAAAGGATCAAGTGGTACCCAAAACTAAAAAATGAACATAGACTTTTAGGATGTGTTGAGTGCTCAACAAGTCCATTCATCATAATTTTGGGTTTAGCATGGCCTTAGGAAGTTGATCTCGTTACTGAGTCTTCTCTACCAAATGTTTACTCTGCCAATCCCTACAGATAACTTCATTGATGCCTCCTGCATCTCATGATTTTATCATTGGGTCTATGCTGCCAAGGTCCACCATATGTCTCTTGCTCTTGTTCAAAGGAAGTCTATCAACCTGTGTCGGCCACTCCTCAGAACTCTTGACTTTACATGTCAGCCATGCCCTCATTTTGTCTCAGAATCACATGATACTTTAGTCCTATCATGAACCTTGGCCCTACTTCCATCATTGGTAGGTAACCTTGAACCCAGCAGTCGACATTTCATCGTTGGTTGCTGACTGGGTGGTTTCCCTTCTATTCGACGACAAGACATATATTCATGCATTGGGATTTGTGTAGTGTATTGGATTCCATTAGCCTTATTGGTGGTCTCATCAACTTTGTTATCAGTTTTTCATCATTGGTCATTATTTAGAGGGTCTTTTTCATGTACCGCTTGCACTTGGGACATGCGAAAGATGCACAGGGTTGTTGGTTTGTGAACTTGTTCTTCATTCGATTTCCACCAAATCATGAAGCTCCTGCTTTGTACCTCGTGCTGAATGATGAGAGATGCCTTAATGCTCTCCTTTAAGTGGGTCTCTTTCCATCGACATCAGCCCATTTATTCTGGAGACGAGGCCTAGATTTTTATGAGTACCTTGAGGCTTGCAGTCATTAGTGGCAGGCTCTCTCACCATCGACAGTTGGGAATACATCAATGTCTCCTGATCGATGGATTCTTCAGGTGTTCGACACCGACTCCTCTATTCACACTTGTAAGAATGTACTTGGTGCCTTGATACCTACATTCAATATCGGTAGGCTATCTAACGTTTGTTAACAGTATACATCAATGATCAGTAATTGTGTTTGTTCGAACTCAACTCCTTTATTCACATGATGTAGACTTTCACCTTTGGTGGATTTTGTAGAAGAATTGAAGACATCACTATGTGGCTGCAGCTTTCCTGAGCTATTGCCTCCTTTTCATTTGGACCAGTACCTATACAACTTCAGTGATCATGGGAGATCATATTGTACTCCATGGTATATAGATATCTCCAGTTTGGTTTTGAGACTAATTCTACTGGTCCTTGTTCATGACTATGACAACTTTTTGGCATGTAACTGCATTTGTATTTGCCTCTTCATGGCCATAGACACTTGTTTGGTATATTTTTCACATGGATCTGTAATTTATTTTAGAAGCCATGTATGAAAAGGTAGTACAGAATGTAATGAGTGATCGAGTTCATCCAGCTAGTTCTCTACCACTCCACTTCTGGTTTATTTATAATCTATTTTGGCCATCACAAATTCTCCTCTGACCTCACACATTAGGGGGCATATGTTATAGCAAGATTTTCCTCACCCTATGCAATCTTGCAGAGAGGGCCTTATTCCATTCCCCCATGATGACTTACTTTCCCTGATTGATAAATCCAGAGACAAAAACAAATATTTTTCCACTTGTACGCACCTTGAAAGTTATACAACAAGCATATACGTTGGTTGCTCCACTACAGCTCGCATACATCAGAATTTGTTCCAAAAAATCAAAATTAAATGTCTTGTTTCCATGTCACAACAGGAGATATCTTATCCTTGGCCTTCCATATACTGGAAACATTCCGACTTAGCCCTTCAGTTTCATTTTGAAGGCTATAAAGAAGACAATTTCGAGCTATGGAAAAGGGAAGAGAGAATTCAACTTTGAGAGCAAAGTTACTCTGGAGAAATTATTACTTCATTATTGAGTTTGTATCCCTTTGTCCTTTAAGTTTGAACACAGTGTTCATCCCCCAAGCTCTTCCCTTATTGATGGAGAAACTCTTTGTCTCCCTTATATGAGCTTGCATTTGGTGGAGGATTGAAGTGGTGGAGGCCTAGTTGGAAGGAACTCAGTTTCTTGGTTCTGAACCTTTCCAACATGGAAGTTTGTAATGTTTTCACTTATGTTGATCACTTATTAATAAAAATACTCCTTTCCCATCCAATTGATATCTTGCAAATATATGTGTTATGATCCATGGGCATGTTTGTTTTTTTATATTGATGGATTATGTTATCTAATGTGCTAACATGTTATATCATCACTATATGCTTTCTCTGCTTGTTTGTTGAGAACTTGTTGCAGGTATAAAGCTTTGGGTAAAACTGATCAATGGTGGACATCATCAAACGTTTGGACGAGGTAAGCCTCTTTCTTACTTCTCTTCCACATTAGTTTATATAGCATATGCTGGAATTGAGTCAATTTCTATAGTCATACATGTCTGTTGTGGTTCACCCTAGCCATAGAGAGATTTTCCTCATACCAGTTTACATAAGAATAATAATAATTTATAATATATATCAAGCATCTCAAATATTAGTCATAGACATAGCCATTCAATCATTATTTCAACTCTAATACACAATATCAAAGAATACTTATCAAGAAAACCAGAATCGTGAAGCAATTGATGAGAGGGGTGCTTGTTTCCACTCAATCATAGGCATGGCCACTCCTGAATGGATTTAACATTGGCCACCCCATAGCTAGACCATGATGCTCTAAGAGAGGCTCTTTCTTCTTGTTCAGTGACAGTCAGGGGTGGATGTTTCTCTCCTCCTCCCAGAGGAATTTGGAAAAACGGTTTTCTCTCTACTAAGCAAGGGGGTCTGCAACGAGTACTTCCACAGTCACTCGTCTTCTCTGCAACCTCGTTTATCATCTTGGAATGAAAACGCTACCAGAAGCTTCTTTCACCCAGAACGAGATTTTTTTTCATTTCTCTTCAGAACCAGAGAATTGGACATACTCTTTTCTCTTGGGAAGAATGGTCTCTCCACTCATCTCTTCACAATCCCTGCCTCTACCCACAAAATCCCTTGTTTTCTATCCTTTCTCAACAAGATTGATTGTGCTTGAATCCCTAGTTTGTGTTCAGTTCAGGAAGTCTTTTAGATGGTTACCCTATCCATCTCCTAATTAACTCTTGAGGAGAACTTCCTTAATACCATCCTAACTGATAACTTATTTCTGGGTCAAAGGATTGTTCTGGGTGTAAGTAATTTAAATATAGTAAGGTATTGGTATGGTGGGGGTCATCTCAACCATTGTTGGTTCCCCTCACCATCTCTCTCATAGCATCATGATCTACCTTGGAAATCCCCTTCAGCAGTCATGCAACACTATCCATTTTATTTAATAACATAAAATACATATATATCTACATTACCTTTTATAATAAAAAGGTTCATCGGTTCTAATTTACACACATATGCAGTCTGCCCATAGTCTATATGCAATTTATAGTTACATTTACAAGTTGGGGGAAACATGGGTATTACAATCCCATTCCCCTTAAAGGAACATCATCCTCGATTATCTACCTGCCGATGTGCTTTGTATGTACATAAGTAAACAAAATGGGTATGCTTGTTTCACAGCATCCTCCATTTCCCATGTAGCTGCATCTGGACCAAAGTGTTTACACTGCACCTTGACCTATGCAATGGTTTTGTTCCTGAGTGGGGTTTTATTCCTATCTATTATGCACTATGGATCTGGCAGGAATTCTCCCTCTAGTTCCACCTGAATCAAACACCAATCAATTATGTGATTAGAATCATGTACATATTTCTTCAGTAACGAAACATGGAAAGCATTATGTACCTTTATTATGGGAGGAAATTCTAGTCTATATTCTACAGGTCCCACTCTATCCTTAATTTCAAAGGGTCCACAATATCATTGTGCCATCTTGGCACAAGCTCCCAGGAACTTTTCTGGGTCCAACTCGGAGATACACATGATCCCTTGCTTTGAAATCTCAAGGAGTCTTGTTTCTATCTACATAGCTCTTTTGTCTATCCTGAGCTATTTTCAGATTGTGTTTTATCTTAAATACTTGTTGTTCCATTTCCTTTAGCATGTCTGGGCCGATTGTAATTTTGTCTACTAGATTATTCGAGCTGATTGGAATATTGCATTGTCTACCATAGAGGACCTAAAAAGGGCTCATCTTCAATTACTCTTGATAGCCATTGTTATAAGAAAATCCTACTAGTGGTAGGTAGTCTTCCCACTTCTTGGGTTGATGCATTACATGCATCCTTAACATGTCATCTAACACTTGTTTTACCCTCTTTGTTTTCCCATCAGTTTGAGGGTGATAGGTTGTACTAAATAGTAATTTAGTTTCAAAACCAACAAACAGATATTTCCAAAAGTTTGAAGTAAATTTTGTATCTCTGTCGGATATGATCTCCTTAGGCATGCCATGTATTCGAAATATTTCTTTCATGAAAATATTGGAAATATCTATTTCCTTGCAAGTTGATTTGATGGGAATAAAATGAGCAACAATGCTCATTTTTTCCACCACTACCATGATGGAGTCATTCTGTTTGGTTGTTTTTGGTAACCCTATGATGAAATCCACAGAGATCGTTTCCCATTTCCATTCTGGGATTGGTAGGGGCTGCAACAACCCTACTGGATGCTAGTGCTCTGCCTTAACCTGCTGACATTATAGACATTTATCTAAGTAATCAACTACGTCATTTTTCAGTCCGGGCCAATAGAATAGTTTCCTAGTGGTCGTGATCATTTTCTGATAACCAGGATGACCCGTATATGGTCTTTTGTGCATTTCATCCATTATGAACCTCTTCAAGTCGTCAAAATTTGGAATATACAACCTGCCTTTGTAAGTTAGCAAGCCATCATTCAACAATTGATAACCCTCATACTTATCCATGTGGGCTCTTGCTCTAAGTATGATTTCACAATCTTCAAAAATGCATATGTTTCTTGTTCACTTTTGAATCTCTCCTTGACGTTTGATTCATGGGTGCTTATGTTGGATCATGTTGTCATTGATGCCAATGGTTTGATTGATTGATGTCATTGATTGATGTCAAGTGATTGATTGATGTCAAAGGATTGATTGATTGATGATTGATGTAAT